>JANHFT010001989.1:32948-46207 GCA_032467955.1 Pseudoxenodon macrops | reverse complement strand
CATGCACCAAAGACAAATTCCTTATGTGTCCAATCACACTTGGCCAATAAAGAATTCTATTCTATTCTATTCTATTCCATTCCATTCCATTTTATTCTATAGGGCTTGGCTCCTATTTCAGTCATACTTCTGTAATATTTCTGAATTTAATATTGAAAGGCTTATTTGGAAATGTTAGATTTTTTTTTAGTTTTGATTGCAAAAAGATATAAATGTGGGGTAACTCTAATTTGAAAAAAATAGTAACTAAAGATTCATGAGATAATAAGGGCACTCCAATTTTAATAATTGAAATTAAATATTTTTTTTACAACAGGCATTTCGGTTGTTTAAAACTGCAGACTATTGGGTGATTTTGTAACTTGGTCTGTCAGCATTAACAACTTCTACAATTTACGAATTACTATGAACATTGAAACTTGCTTTGGGTTGTACAAAATGTATAGTACTGTTAAGATGTATATCAGTTATTTACAAGAATGTCTCATATCAACACATCTTAAACATTTTTAAAAGTATTAAAATCAAATGGAATCATCAAATGTGTCTTTTATGTTTCCTTACACTGATTAATTGCAATATTAATTATCACAACAGAACATTGGTGATTCATATCTATGGAGATTCTCTTTTATCCAAGTTATGGTTGTCCCAAAGATACTTTTTCAAGAAGCAACTAGATTTCCCAGTTTTTGTTTTGAAGATGTTTCGCTTCTTATCCAAAAAGCTTCACAATGTCACAATGGTGACAAGTTTTCAATAACAGGAATAACACAACTACCGGTAGGTCCTTTTTTGCCATGACAAAAATGCTCTCAGCACCAGCAAAGGGACTTTAACTAATAGTGTGAAATAGTGTGAAACTAGTGTAAGAAAACATAAAAGACACCTTTGATGATTTCATTCGATTTGTGTTAACTTTGGAAACCAAACCAAGGGATTTCTCAAACTATTAAAGCTGGAGAAGTAAAAGAAGAAATTTTAGAGTAAAGTGACTATAACTGGAAATATACTCAAGATTATTCAGCGGTACTGCCGTAATCGTGTTAAAATGTCACCAAGCTTGCCAAACAAGCTAAGAATACCATGAATGCCCCCTTCTCAAATAGTATCCTAGTGTTTTCATGTGCTTCACAATCTTGCTAATATAAACTAATGGTTCCTGACTTAAGAACTAGGACAGGAAACTCTCGATATTTAACAAATTATTGAAACCAACAGAGAAAAAAGATTCACAACCTAATTGAATGAACGACTCCTTTTGTCTACATCATTTGCTGATACTCATATATTTTTTCTTTTTTAACCACCAGTTCCTCAAATTACTATTTATTAAATGCTATTGTTCTTGCCATTTTAATATTTTTACTGTCTTATCTTTTCTCTGTTTTATTGTAGTCGTTATAACGGTTTAAGTAAACCATTCTGAAAGCTGTAAACAAATACTAAATACTATTCTTCCCTTTTTGGTGGAAAAATCCCGAGCTGCTATAAATATAGGGGGGGGGGAATAGAAAGGAGGAGAAGGTAACCCTGCAATGTTAAAAGGGCCAAAATAGATTGATTCAATGGCTTCAGCTAATCACACCAACAGGCATCCATGCACATAAAGAGAGATTACAAATAGCGTTTTCTATGTGCAGCTTCAAAATATGATATTCAGAGAGTCACAGAAAGATTAAAGGGTCAGCCAAGTGTCCAGTATGACAGACATAAATATATTAATCCCGGAATTTGACAGGTATTATATTCCTCTTTCACAAGTGAGGGAAGGAATTCCAAATTGTGCAAGAAGTTCTTTAGCTGCCTCTGACTTCAGGTGATCTCTATCAGCATCCTTTGAACTCAATATTATTTTGAATCTGTTGCTGAGGCTACTGTCAAAACTCTCCGTGATTTTATGTTATGCCTGAAAGGAAAGTTCCCCTTCTCTCTTCTGACTCTAGGCGTTTCAAGCAATCCCAAAATATAAAACCCACGAGGGATCCGCTTTGCCAGTGTAGCTAAGAAATATTAATTCAGAGGCTGTCTTTAAATGCCAGGATAGATAATCACCTGATGGTTTGGTAAATGCTTTTATTGAAGAATCCATTTTCCACTTTTTTATTTATATATATAACAGATTTCATAGCATTTTCTTTCTTGGGTTAGATTAACTTCCTATCTTAGAAATGAATGCAGGTTGCAGTTGAGACTGCAGACTTCATGTGTAGGAATCAGAGGTGGGTTCTGAATCTTCTTATTGCTGGTTTGCTCAGGGTCATGCCTCAAGCGTGCGCGCAAAGCATGTGAGCGAATGCATGCGCAACAGTAAAAAACTAGCTTCTGCGCATGCACAGAAGCAAAATTGAAGATGGCAGCACCCATGGAGCCACTGAAGGACTGGCTCTGTGACATCATCGCAGAGTTACTACCTACTCTATAGAACCGGATAGAACCGGTAGGAACCCATCTCTGGTAGGAATTGTAGAAATTATTACGTATTAATGCATGTAATGTAGGAGGAGTATGGTAGTATAGAATGGTTTCCACTATAAAAAAACAAAATAGATTCATGACATCTTCAAGTATTGCAGGCCCAATTGCCAAAAGAAAGCCCAGGACTGTATGGATTGGAAACATGTGGACCTCCATCCTATAATGGATAGAGAATGCTAGAATGATGATAATGATGATCAATGCATTATAAATACACTAAAATGTGTTAGAGCAGTGGTTCTCAACATGGGAGCTGTGCTTGGGGGTGGACACAATGCCATTACAGGATATCTGTGGGATGGGGGTTTGAGGATATGTTATGATTTAAATCTTGAGTTAAGTCTTCGTAGTCTTTGTGGCCACCGACCATGGTCTGTAGCCACAAAATAGAAATAGCAATAGCACTTAGACTTATATATTACCTATAAAGCACTCTCTAAGCAGTTTACAGAGTCTACCTATTGCCCCCAACAATTTGGCTTCACATTTTACTGACCTTGAAAAGACCTTGGAAGGATGGATCTTCGATTTGACCTAAGTGTTGCACACAAAATTATCTGCTACAGTGTCCTACCTGTCAATCACTACTTCAGCTTCAACCGCAATAATTCACAAGCTCACAATAGATACAAACTTAAGGTAAAACCACTCCAAACTTGATTGCAGAAAATACGACTTCACCAACAGAGTGGTCAATGCCTGGAATGCATTACCTGACTCTCTGGTTTCTTCCCCAAACCTCCAAAACTTTAACCTTAGACTGTCTACTGTTGAGTAGAAGTCATCCCATTCCTAAGAGGTCTGTAAGGGGCGTGCATAAGCGCATCAGTATGCCTATCATCCCTATCCTAATGTCTCCATGTATTTGTAAAATATCATGTACTCATAACCATGCTTGTACATATTATATATTCTCCATCATGTTTATTCTTTGTCTGTGATCTTATATATGCTTGACAAAATAAAATAAATAAAATAATAAAATAAAATAAAATAAAATAAAATAAAATAAAATAAAATAAAATAAAATAAAACAAAATAAAACAAAATAAAACAAAATAAAACAAAATAAAACAAAATAAAATAAAATAAAATAAAATAAAATAAAATAAAAAAACCGAAGGCTGAGTGAACTTTGAGCCAGTCAGAATCGAACTTCTGGCAGTCGGCAAAATTAGCTTATAATACTGCATTCTAACCATTGTGCCACTACAGCTCTAAAAGCTATTTAAAGGGGGCTTGTGGTGAAGAAAAGCTTGAGAACCATTGTGTTACAGTATTATATAATACCTTTTTGGTCTATGGGCAAGATCTATGTGCCAAATAATGGTGGCATATTATTTTAAAAAAATAAATAAATACAGTCTAACTTGAGCTGCTAGTTTCAAAGCATGGGATTTGCAAAACCGGAAACATTTTTTTTTTAAGTTTTAAAAGCATTTTAAAAATACTTAGAAAGGGGGGAAATGTTCCCTCAAAATTAATATAGTCAAATGTATCCATACTTGCACAGAAAGGTACTGTGGTCCATTGTAAGTAGCAAATATAAGTATGTTTTATTCATATATGCACATAAAATCAGACTCAAGCTGTTTTATGAATGGGTAGAAAGTAGAATGTCTGTGAAGATTCTCAGTCATTCAGGTCATAGTTGTCTCAAAGGTTTTTTCCCCCCAAAAGGCAACTAGATTGGGGTTTTTTTCTTCCTTGAGGTAGAAGAAACCATTTCGCTTCTCATGCAAGAAGCTTCATCAGTTCTGGCAGAATGGAGGGATTAGTTCTGACAGGAGGGGGAGGAAGGTTGAAAGGAACTTGTTGGGACCCACAACAAGTTCCTTTCTGTAGCAGACTCCTTGTCACGAAAAATCCCTCTTTATTTACCTCTTGTGAATTAAATGCATTCACCCACCAAGGAGTTAACTGCAGTAACAGACCTTATCAGTTCCTTGCGATAATTGCAAGGCCGTGAGCTCCCAGATGAAAGGCTGAAAATTAAGTTCTGGCAAGCAGCCTTTGTGGCACCAAACGCAATGAGCAAAATCTTCAGAAGTACCAACTGTTGTCTCCTACAACAACCACTCCCCTTTCCTTCTATTTATTCCCCAGTCTGAGAGGGGCCATTCAGCATTGTGCTTTGCTTCCCGAGTCGACTCCTTGTCCTCCTTTGCTCACCTGTTCTAACTGCTCTGCGCATACGCGCATGAGGAACAGGCCCCAGCTGTTCCTCCTCCTCACTCATAACAGCCTCCAATGGCAGCTGACTCCTCGGTGGCTGGGAAATATTGGAATGGCGCCAGCTCCATCTCTTCATCCGATGCAGAGCATTCATCAGAACCTTCCCCAGACTCCAGAACTGTCACATGTTCCTCCCCAACCTCCTCATCATCCAAGTCTGCCTCCATCTCCCCTGGCAGCTGGCAGGCTAAAACAGAACTTTCTTTTCAGTCATCTGGTTATTAGCACTCTTCCTGAGAGCTCTTGATGCCACAAAATTAATCCTTCCATAGCCCCCATCATCCTGTCAGAAGCAATGAACCAAAGCATGATAATGTGTGCAGCAGTAAAAAAATAAAAGCTTCCGCGCATGCTCAGAAGCAAAATCCAAAATGGCGGAGCCCACGGAAACACCGAAGGAACCGGCTCCATGATGTCATCACTGAGTTACTACCAATTCTAAAGAACCAGTTAGAACCAGTAGGAACCCACCTCTGGTGCACATATATAATATCATTCAGGTATTGGGGAGGGTGAATCAAGAACATTAAGGGAAGTTGCAATTCTAAGTATGGTTTATGTTAGTAAGAGTTAGCATGGGTTTGCTGGGATTTATCTTTCAGTTTTCTGAAGCTTAGTTTCTGCTAAAAACGAGGGTTTGTTTTTCTATTTCATTTCCACAGCTTATTTGCAAATGGAAGTGATTCATTCCCAAGGACATTTTGTTTAAGAGTTTACACGATTGCAATGAGTGATAAATAACAGCTTCTATTTTATTTTTTCCCCTTCTGCTACATACTTTTCTATTACTCTGTAATTTCTCTGAAGGTCTAGAGTTCTTGACCTGAAAACATGCACAGAGGTACGTTTTTGTCCTGATGTCTTCCTTAGAGGTTTTAATATATATGAGAAGTCAGAAGGCTACGGATCGCTGGAGAGATAATTGCATCACGAAAAATACGACACACATACACACTTCCCAGACAACTTGTAAATATAACAGCTTCACTTCTACCCATGAGAATTCCACAGTAAGATTCTTTTAACCAAGATTAACAGAGCTTTAAATGTAGTTTACATTAAAGGAGAATCTAAAATAATGCAGTGTTGATGTTCAGCTTATTCCTAATTAACTAAATGAAATGACATTTAGCAGAATAACAGACTTGGAAAGGAACTTGGAAGTCCCTTGCCGGTATCCCACTGCACAAGCAGGAGATTCCACACCATTCTGGACAAATGGTTGTCCAATCTCTTCTTAAAAACCTTCAGTGATAAAGAATCCATAGCTTCTCAAGGCACTGGTTAATTGTCCTTACTGTGAGGAAATTTCTCCTGAGTTCTAGGTGGCTTCACTCCTTGATTAGTGTCCATCCATTGTTTCTTGGAGGATTAATATTAGTTGGTATGGTTTAGATTACAACGAGCATATACAGCATTATATATGTCAAGAGGCTATGAGGAACTTTCTCCTCCAATTCAAAACCAACATAAGTGGTTATGTAGTCAACTAACATCTGGAAAACCAGTGGCACTGCTCCATAACTGCAAACTTAGTATTGAAAAAGGATAAGAGAGCAAGGCAAGACACTAGACAGACATGATGCGTTATTGACACACATATAATTCTAGTTATGAGTAGAATTAGGCTCCAATTTTTCTGGTAACTCTTTATTGACTCACAACTATTCTTTTGAAAGGAAAAACAACAGTATTTTCTAGACTGGTACTAGCTAACCACACATTTTGATAAGAATCTTTAAGGCTACATAGAAAGCTGGTTAGTTTTCCCTAACCAGTTTTCTTCAAGAACTGACTACCAATCCTAGTCAATACTAATGTTGGCATTCAGGTAGAAATGTTGGCTCCATACCAAATATAATTGTTTGAAATAATCAATTAAACCAGCATTTTAGTTGAAGGCAGTACCTGTACAATTTGAACAACTAATAACAGTAACAATTATTATTAAGAAAACCATTATTTTCAGAAGTGTATACCAGAGCAGAAGACCAGAGTTGGTGACAATAGGTATTAATAGTCTAAAATGGCTATAAAGAATGTTGATCCTATGTCAAATCCTGAACCCAGATCTTGAAACACAACCTAAGTAATATTGAGAGAAACAATGTTAGTCAAGGACTAGGAATTAAGGACGAATTAATAATTAATGGGAAATTTATAAAAAGGAAATTGAACACGTTTAAGGAGATCAACTGGATCAGGAAAGTTACTTTAATATTTTGTGCTTCTACTCCTAGGAATTTTTTTGTCATTGATTTTGGTGTACAAGAAACTATGGAGAGAAAAAGAATATACAGATGATAGAATGGGAGGTTTCAAGAATTCAACTGCCTATTGACTGGGGTGGTCAAAATTCAGTAAATAATTATTGAAATGTGAGATCTAAAAGAAGCAAAATGATGAAGGCTACCTTTACATGGATGCCATTAACCCATTTTTAATTTTCTAGAGAATATTTGAAATGAAAATTTATCTGAAATTAAAGACATTAATTCTGAGGGGAGGCATGTGAGTGGGCAGACATTTTGGGCCCTTGTTTATTCTGCTGTATCCTGTTGTTCTAATCAGGAAGTTGTCCGGAAGTTTAATAATTTAATAATAGTTTAATAGTTTAATAGTTTAATAGTTTAATTATTTAATACTTTCTGTAGCGAAAACTCATAGGAGTCCATTACAGGTAAAAGCATGATTCCTAGGTAAAGAGATAATTAAGAGGATATTAGATTGTGCAGAAATGGATAGACTTACATTGATAATCAAACAGAAAGAAGATACAGAACATTATCAAACATGGAACTTATTTTACCAGTGGTTGGGAAAAAGGCACCCCTTTTGTATGGTTAAGCAACTTAAATACTCAGCCAATGTGATGTTTATTAAGCACTAAGACAGGGGTGAAATTCATTTATCTTTGCTACCGGTTCGCAAATGTGAGTGTGCGCATGCGCTCGCTTGCTATGCTTGCGTGCACTTCCTCCACGCATGTGCAGAGAGTCCAAAGTGGGACTTGATGACATCCATGCAGGTGGGCAGAACCTCCCGTCACCGGCATTATCGGATCACGTGATCCAGATAGAACCAGCTGAATTTCACCACTGCACTAAGAAATCTAATAAATAGAAAATTAATAAAATTTAATAATAAGAAAAAGCCTACTCCCTAGTAAACATTAGCCTGCTAGGAGCAAGAAATGCCACTCACGTGCTTCTAAAAAGATCTTTCCATTGAAAACCGCTATTCAGCCAGCCTAGCCTGGTTATTGTTTGTCTCTACAATAACCCCCGTCACCACAAAGAGTCCATCTCCTCTTTTAGGGATGTCTCATGGGATCTGGGTGTGAATTCATTCATAAAATCTGCAAATTCTTTCCTAAATCACAAAGAAAATAATGAGGCAACTCACAAAGGCCTCCGTCGAGCCTTCAAACGATACCGCCTCTCACAATTGCTAGCACAGCTGCTTGAGTAACCTGCCAAGGAGAGCTAGAAAAGAAATATGCAGCTGCTGTTGCATATTTATTTATAATTTATTTATTTATACACACACACACACGCACATACACTCACAACCGTATAATACGCAAAAACATTTTTCCCCCACAGGTTTTGTTTCAAGGAACTGTACCTTCACACATTTAATCTGCGTTCAAAGACAAAGGAAGACAAAAAGAATGCCAAGCTTTCCTCCTTTTATTTTTTGTACAAGCATTAATGCATGCAAATTAAAACAGAGTTGCTTTAGGAAAACAATAACCAAAAGGTTTATACAGCCTAAGCTTTGTCTCAATAAATTAAGTGTGAGTGAGTCATTGATTTCAATCAAACACCTATTAATTTATAGCTAAGCCAAATTCTCTCTGAAAATGAGTCAGGCTATGTGAGCAAAGATAAAAGAGAATTTGTGTAAAATCATAATAATAATTAAAAAAATCTCTTTAAATGTTTAGTCCAGCCTTTTTCCTAGAGAACCAGTAATGCCGGGAAGATCTTTTAAATGTGTACGCTGTATATGATGCAGTAATTTTTAAAGATGCTCCTATAAAATTTAAATTTCTTAAATAATGTAAAACTCAAATAGCATGTGCGCTTAGAACTGCTTTGAAGAAAGCGTGTTTCCATAATTTAAATTCTTTTTTTTTTTTACCTTAAAGAATAAAATTTCCATTGATATGGGAAGTTCCCATGCAAAACTGGTTTGGTTTGATTGACCATTCATTTATCCCTCTTCACATGACTAAAATACAATTTGCCAAAAAGCAGGAGGAGTGTGTGTGTGATGACCTGGGGCACGGCACAGAGATAATACAGGCAGCTGGCAGATCAAACCTCCCCTTTATTGCTCCAGATTTCACCAAATGATCCCACGTTTCTGACAAGTCCCAGAGTAAAGTGATCACACACACACACACACACACACACAAGCAGCCTCTGGCTGCAAACAGTCCAGCCCAATACTGTGAGCACTATGGCTGCAAAGCAAGAAATCCAGCAGGGCCCAATCGAAGAGTCCAGGGAGCAAGAGAGTAATCCAGAAATCCAGAAAGAATGCAAGGAATCCAGAAAAGTCCAAACACTCCCTGAATTCAGCATTTGTTCCCGACAAATGCCCCTCCCCACAGCGTCTCCTTAAGTCAAGTGTGCCTTGCAAAGAGGGGCGACGCACTCTCTTTCCGAGCAGTTGGCTCAGTCTGCGCTGTTCTTGCCTTCTCTCCACTTTCTGTGCTCGAGGATCAGGAGTGGGTGGTCCTTGCTCATTGCCTGAGCTCTGTCTCTCATATTCACTGCATAGTCTCTCCTGGTCATCCTGCCCCCCATTCCTCCCTGCCTATAAGCCATCCCAATGAAGCCGCCCTCTTGATCTCCGTCTGCTCCAGTTCTGGCTTGTGTTCCTCCACGAGCTCAAAAACATCCATTTGGCATGTTCAACTTCAAAACAAACATGCACATTTATGGAGTTCTGCTGTAGTACAAAACACATTGCTTCTCTCTGTTGTTGGTCATTTTGACACTTGTGTGTTTGTCAGCCTTTCCATTGCACGAATAAGGTTTGTCCTTCTTGAAATGATGACTCAGTGAGATAGCTAAAAGGGTTCTGGGCAGGATGGACCACCTCCCGTGATGCAAAAACTGATTAAATCTGTCCACGTCAATGAGTGTCTCTATTTGCCAAGTTGAGACTCTGCCTCAAGGCAGATTACTCCGATGGTCTAGATTGAAGTAATGGTTTGATATTATTCAGTTCAATTATACAAATGCCCAAAGAGCAGCAACGTGAAATAGTCTCTCACACTACCTGAAAGGCTGATATACAGAAGGAAGGTGGCTGAAACTTCTTATCCCATAACTCAAGATATGGCATAATGGTCTTAAATTGCAGGAAATACGATCTCATTTCCATTTTATGAAGAAGAAAAAATAACCTTCAGAACAAAATAGGCTGTGGAGGGAAGCCCTTATCTACCCTACATTTGCATCGCAGATTTGAAACGTAAGGTTCTTTTGTCTTTTGAGTTGATGAACGGAATTCATTTGTCTTCTCACTTATACCCTTTTATGTCTCCTTATGATCTCATCTTTTTTAATACAGATGTAATTTAGACATTTATAATGTCAAGTAGTTTTAATTGAAGTTTTATTCTGATCGCTTCCTTGACACATTCCTTTCATTTTCATTTCTTTAAACTCTACATGGGGGGTGGGGAGTGAAAATATGCTGAGTTTCATAAAGTCCTTTAAAAAAAAACATGTATTGCATTTATACCTCCTTTTTTTAAGGAGGAGCAACAGATTCATTCTGTTGCTTCTGCTATCCATGTAAGATAAGTTAGGCTGAGAGCTAATCTCCTATGTCAGTGATGGCTAACCTTTTTCTTCTTGTGTGCCAAAAATGGCAGCGCGGGCACGCTAGCGCTCGCACATGTGCCAGCACACAACCCACACACACACACACTGCACATGCCCACCCATTGGGCCTTTTTTTGCCATCCAAAAGATGAAACACGGCCCGACGGGACTTCCGGTTTGCCCATTGGGCTGTTTTTCCCCTTCCGGAGGCTTTAGGGAAGCCTCCTGAAGCCTCTGGAGGAAGAAAAATGGTCGAAAATCAAGCCCAAAAATCAGCTGGCCAACACCTCGTGTGCCCTCAGAAATGGCTCCGCGTGCCACGTGTGGTACGTGTGCCATAGGTTCGCCATCACTGTCCTATGTCAATAGCTTTTCTCCTTGGAGTGAAGAGTTGAGGATTTTCTAGATTGCCACTTGATTTCTGGGAACAGTGTACACCCTTACTTTGGCACTCCATCTTTATCGGGGCAGTTTCCATCCTTTCTTTTATTTTATTTATTTATTTAGCATATGGCATCTACAGAAGTCATGAAAACACTGACATATAACCTCGATAGATATGGACTACCTCCATGATGGTGTACTCCAGGCAATGTTCTGTTCTAAGACACATGGTGACCAAAATGGATATTGCATTTCTTATGGTCAAAAACTACAGAGGCAGCAATTTCCAATTTCTGGAACAAAAAAAAAAGAGGTACCAAGACACAGAAAAGGCAAGCGTACTAATCCTTTAGGGAAGATGGTGGAGCATAGAATCTCATCTGATTGAAAAGGAAAAGAATATAACTATAATGCTGAGTTTGGTGAGACTCCATGGTTGTGTCATCCATTAGTAATGTCTTTCCAATATTTTAAACTCAGGTTTTCTCAGGATGCTTAAGACTGAAACGGGGGGCCTTCTGCATGTAAGACTGATGATGTACCACTGAGCTACAACAATACATCTTGAAGTCACCGTTCCTCATCCTGAATTATTATCATTTTCCACCATTCAAGTGGAACCCCAATCATTTACTGGCAAGCAGAGGTGCTGATTTATCTGGGGCTATATGCTATATCTTATACAGCATGATGTTTAATCAGGACCTGTGCCATAATTTATACAGCTCTACTTCTTCTCCAGCGTGATCTGATGAATTAACAATTCCATTTTTTTTTAAAAAAGAAATGCTTTTAAAATATTAAGCCCTCATACGACTACATGAATCTATATAAAATCCACTTTTTAAAAGTTGGTTTCATTAAGTATTTATTGCTATAGTCATTTGCAGCGGGTAATAAAATGTAATAAAATAATGCATACACTCAGTTTATTTGAAACAGTCGCCTTTTCATTGTTAGTTTCTCTATAAAAAAAAGCAGTGAAGAAAAATATAAACAACAGACAAAAATGAGCAATGGTGTTGTCGTGCAATTAATTTAATATGGTTTGTTCTGAGATGGTGTTATGAAAACTATTAACTCTACATGGTGAAGATCTGGATTAGAATGTCCCATAGCAGATACAAATTGGATAAAAATGCTGGGGGGGGGAAAATCTTGTTCTTTCCATATATAGCCATGTATTCTAGTCATTGTCTATAGCATTCTTCATGTCTTAGTCCTCCATGGAATGACCAACATGGAATGACTTGGTTCAATTTTATGGAATGACCAACACAGGCAAGATATGATCTGTTGTAGTTTTCTGCCACCTGTGTAAATTCCTCTGGAAATGCTCATCTGATAATTTGTGTAGATATAGGAATTTTTCTATTCCTATATTTACACATGAGCTTCAGTCTCCCATATATTTTTCAAACCTATTTTGGCATTCCGCTACTGAGACATTAATGCAGGAGAAATTCCTGATTCCCAAATAAAACTTCACTCCCAAGGAACACAACTTTGAAACCTTGTAGCTACAGCATTGTAGTATTTATCTGACATCAGTCTAAGAAACCCGGGGACTGTGATATCTTAAGAACAGATGTGCAAATTCTGAAGAGGTGAAAGGTGTCTCCTGGGTTTCTGAGATCCCAGATGGTCCTTCTTCAAAATCTAAAAATGACTCCTTCGTATCTTTTCCTCTTATTTTCTTCATACAAAAAATGTCATATTAAGGGGTCATATTAAGCCCAAACTAATCACAATGTAACCCAGAGATGTTTGCGAATGGGCTATGGGGAAGAGATGTCTGCCAATTTAACAATTATCAGAATTTGGTTCCTTTACCTCAGGTGACTAATTAATCTCTGAAGGAGTGTGTCTCTTGCAAATTTAAAAACAGTGGTCCAGATCACATTAACTAAAACAGAAGTGAAGAATTGTCACTGACTCCCCATTCTCATATCACGATAAAGTAAACACTGTGTAATCCTTGGAAACAGGTATCACAGATGAAAACAAATCTTAGCCTCAAGTGACATGCAGCCTTATTTGTTCAAGATGGCCTTGACTGCATGGTTAATATGTGCTGAAATGGAAAATGAAACATCCAGTAATGATTGGTATAGAAAATAACTGAACTCTCTTTCCCTTCATATTCTGGTCTGGCTATATAAACTGGCTACCTGAGGACTGCAAGTTTGGATATCATAAAGTACACTTACGTTAGTTGTCAGCGTTCCAAATATCATCCAGAATTAAATCAGACTCCAAGGCAAAGCATTCCTCAAAGTTTCAATTTATTAAGAGAGCCATGTTGGCACATCTGTG
>JANHFT010001988.1:162652-174666 GCA_032467955.1 Pseudoxenodon macrops | reverse complement strand
TTATTGCTGGCTGTACACCGCCCTGAGTCTCTTGAGAGAAGGGCGGTATAAAAATTTAATAAATAAATAAATAAATATCTGGCATTAACATTCTTTCTTGTTTTGGTTTCTTTCACTGAACAAACTCACAGCTCATCTGGTGTTGGTTTTTTTTGCAAGTCTGCAGAAAGGGCGATGAACTGCGGATTTGTTCACAACTGACTGATCTCGACCTCTGCTTTCACCTTCTCTAATCAGCATTTTGCTCAAACTTCCTTACAACTGGCTGCACATTTGCAGGCTCTGATCCTTGAGACTTGGGTGCAACCATGCGTCAAGCTGAGACACACAATCCTGTAATTTTTTAAAGATATCTTTATATAGGTGAAAAATAAACATGAAAATATATAAAGGGAAATGAAGGAAAGGGAAAGAAGTGCAGGAAGCAATAAAAATAAAAGTATTTAAAAAATAGTGACTTTGGATTTTTATAGCAATTACATTTAGTATCTCTCCTCTTTAAAATTATATTACATAGTTCCTTTTTCTTCCATTTTCAACCCTTTTTAATCAGCAGATCCATAAATCATCAATTCCTTTTATTTTCTATTTTCAACATTTTATAAAAGTTGGGACACACTCTTCTGCCTGCCACACACTATCATAATTAATTAATTCCTGTATTAAGACTGAATAGACAGAAATAATAAATTTCTCACAGAACTAACAAGAAAGCATAACATTCACAAATTTTGGAGCAAATACAGCATTTACAATTTCCTCTTCTTTATTAGTTTACATTTATTTTCTAGCTGATTTTTCCCTTCTTTTATTATAATTCTTTTCCTGTTTGTTTGTATGTTCCTCCTTTGATATTGTAAATGGCTGCTAGCTGAATGCTAAGAGTAACTGTCTATAATCCGTCACTGAGAGATTCAGCAATCACACAGGAGATCAGTTTTTTACTACAAAATGTGCTTTATTAAACAAATGTTAAAAATACACCAAGATTTCTTATTCATGTTTCTTTTAAATCTTCTTCCTATATATTTTTAGATAACTGTTCAACTCTATCTGTTTTTATTTTTATGTCCTAGAATTTTTAATCTTAAAGCTTCCTTTCTCCACCCAAACATTAAGTTCTCCCCTTTTCAATCCTTCTTGCCTATTTATCTCTGTTAATAGTTTCTTTATTCTTTGGCTGATTTACAGCTTACTTCCTAGGCTTTAATTACTTCATTTTTCAAATTGTTATTATGGCTTCTCTCTCCTCCCTCCCGTCTCTGGTTTTGCTTTTTCCAGATTCTCCTTCCAAATGTCTGAGATCACTTAAAAAAGAATTGAATTGAAACTGAACTTTATTTGGCCAAGTATGATTTGACACACAAGGAATTTATCTGCGGCACAAGTGTTTTCTGTGTACATGCAAATAATCATAATACCAATAAAAGGTATAGTAAGGAAGATAAAGATAATAATGCTACAGTCATACAACATGGGTAAATGTACATAGAGATTAGACAGTAATGTGAAAATTAGATGTTCAGGAGAGTGATGGCACGAGGGAAGAAACTGTCCCTATGCCTAATTGTTTTGGCATACAATGCTCTATACCAGTGATGGCTAACCTTTTTGGTGTCGAGTGCCCAAAGCATGTGTAATAGCCTAAAATGTTTTTGATCATTCTTGCAAGTGCTTCTTTGGTTAGCCCTTATACATTAAAGTCACTATCCTGCATACTTGGTCCTTTGGTAGAGGTGCAACATTGGGACAATGGCTGGTAAAGCAGTCTACCACTATTTTATATGCATTTTACTCCATTTAAAATAGTACATACAGCCTCTTTCCTATAAACTGTTCTGAAGCTGGACATATAGGAGATGCCAAATGTCATTTGCAGAGATATGATATCAGATAGGGCATTGTGCACAGATAAGGCATCTCAACCCAAGCCTCCATATGATTTCCCTGTTGATTAGTACAAATAACACATGAGAAAATAGACCCTTACAGCATTCCATTATAGCTAATAATCATGGTGATTACAGCAATAGTCCATAGGCACCATCTGCTGAGAGGAATCCTATAAGGCCATAACTGTTGGTATCAAGAGTCAGTGGACTCTTTACAATCTCATACATTCAATTCAAATAATAAATCTAGCAAAGTTGTCATTTTCTATCCTTTTCTATCTCAAAGTGGGCATGAAGGTAGCTTACAATGGTTTAAAAACAGCAACATCCAATATTGCCCTATCTTTAACTGGATTTTCTGCTTCTTGGATGAATTTGCAGGCTTCTTTGATGTAAGACAGCCTTTGAAAGTTATATTTGTAGCTGTATTTTTACGTTGGGAACTAGCAATTAAAACAATTATTTTGAAAGGAGTAGAATTACTTCATACATTGCAGTCTATCCTGCAGACTTCAGTGGAAATGGAACTTAATATGGAAATGATCTACAGGCTTCTGTAGATTATTTTTCTACATTTTTAATGTTACCTAATGTAAAATAATTGCTTATATGTAGAAGGGTATAAATACAGGCAGCTTCAAAACAATTCTTCTGATGTACTAGATTATTATAGTTGCAGCAGTGTAACCTAGGACCATTTTCTCCACTGGCAAAGACAATCAGATATTATCAGCAAAGGATGCTGACTAAAGAACACTGGCCGACCCAGTGTTACAAGAAGTTCATTTTCAAGGGCGCGCATGTGCCCTGGGCAGCTCCTCTTTCGGGTTGCGGCCCAGACGAGCGTGCACACGCGCTCCTTTTTTGGCATTCAGTGCCAAAAAGGTTCGCCATCACCGGGATAGACAATGGCTAAAATGATGATGACGACTATATATGGATCTTGCATTCATATATATGTATGTATGAATATATATGTATGTTTATAAAAATATATGAATGAGTGCAAGATCCATTTCCATGCAAATTAACCTGGTGGGAATGAAGCTAAATCGCTGCAAATTTAGAAAAACCTCTTAATTTTTTAATCCCATTTTCATCATCTGATTTGAGCCAGAAATATTAAAGTTTTGTTTACTTTAGCAAATGAAGCAGGAGAATGAGTAAGTGGGCTCCAGTAAGGAACTAAATGGAAATTGAGTGATAGGAATGTCTCAAAGAGATGAAGGAGTTTGCTTTTGGCAAACTGGTAATATTAGCTGCACAACAATCTACAAGATAAATTGCAATTGGAAATTGGTTTTGATAGTGGCCGACAGTTGCCTATGTTTTTTAAAGCCTACCGGTTAGTATTTTTAAATTGAAAAATGACACAGTTTTTTTAACATCAGACAAATATGCCGGAAATTTCTATAAGTGGTAGGATTATATAATAGTTTCTTAGTCTGAAATGGTTATATAGGAAAAAGAGGCTATTTAATTTTAACAAATTGGAATAACCTTTTATGGGTTAAATGAATCATGGATATGAATCAAAGATAAATGGCATTTATAATTTGTAATAATAAAAAGACATGGGAAAGTAATGTAAAATAAACACATTTTATCTACAAATTAAGGATCACATGCACTTAAAAGTTAAAACAAATGAGCCCTCACTGAAAGTAACATTAGGAAAAGTACCAGAATATGCATCAGTTGTGAAAAATATCAGTGATATGAGATGGAAGTTCATTTACTGCAGATCTACACACGTCTCAAAACTCTCACTGCAGATGTCCAGAATTCAGTTTGGATTCAGAAATGAAGGAAAACTAAGGAGGGCAAATATTTAATAGCCACTGCTTTTGCCTTTCCTTCTCAAGGCGACCTATCCCGTTGGGGTCAGATATTCAGATTTGTTTCACTGCTTTGAAGCTACAGATCCAGCTGTAGTTCTCTTTCTCTTTCTATTGCCTCAATACCCACTTAGACAGTGAAAGAAACAAACTCTTGTTTGCAAATACCAACCGCTCCTTTTGGTATACAGCCTTCGTAGTTCCCAAAACCATGAGCAAAGAGTGCATGAATTGACATCTGGAGATACTAGATTTTGAGTATTAACCATACAAGGATACATGTACATTCCTTAGTTCATCAACACTAACACTTGTGCTTTTCACAAAATAACCTGTGATCTTCCTAAATAAAAATTACAGTTTAAACCTGCTGTGGCGCAACAAAAAGTTAAACAATTTTTCATTTTTCATTTGCACTTACTATCACAAGCTAAAACCACTACAATTAAGCAGTAAATAAATAAATGCTTCCTTGAAACAGGAATGAAGCAAGAAGGATACATTTTTAAGCAGTTTCCTATATGGAAATATTCCCATTACTCATTTTGAGGTAAACGAAAATTTGCCTTGCTTCACTTAACATACCTAAAATGAATGCTGCTGCTACTTAGGGATTCTTTTTTAAAAAGATAAGATTCTACTAAAGGAGCTTTTAACCATCTGAGAGTAACAATCTTCAGCTTGCAACCAGTTTAAATAAAATTCTCAGCATATAAATGTAAAAATATTCTGAGAATTCTTTGTAATTTCGTGTAAGTCTGCAATTTTGAAGAAAAATGATTATTTTCGTTGGTGGGAGGTACATCAAAGTCTGGCAAAGTGCTGTCTTAACTGATTAATAAGTTGCTGAGAGTCGACATGCTCTGGAAAAATTTCTTTGGACTTCTGAGCTTCTATATAGCTTCTTTGGAGATCTCCAACCTGCAGAAAAGCAAATAGACCAAATGACATAGAAATGTTACTAACAGCTTTATATGTTAAGATTTCATCTAATGATTCACTTTTAAAATATTTATATTCTAACATATATAATAAAAGGCACAGCCCTAATTTAGCTTCAAAAAGTTCATGTCCTATTCATTTTGAAGTCTAAGGCACTCTGCACGGGGCTGTCTTTGAACACAGTACAGATGCATGGAATGCTAGAATGAGACTGGAACAAATATTCCAGATGGGCAAATTATAAAAGACTTCTGAAGTAAAAGTTTAATTTGTGAATTTATTGCTTTTCTTTCTCCTTTCCACTATTTTGCTTTTTGTCAAATCTTTTAGGTACATCAGATTTGCCTTTCATTTGTAAACTGATCTACAAACAACTTTTCAAGCAAATTTCAAGCAAAACACTGAAGCTATACAAACTAATAAACATACATATGAAAAAAAGGGTGATGACACTACCTTTTCAGACAAGACAGCAAAATTGAAATGTGGCTCATACATATGAGGTGCTATTGATGAAGCCGTCTGCAGAAACACTCTTGCCTAAAACATAGAAACAGTGTTAGTATTTGTACAGGTCAAGGTACTCTATACCCACTTTCCATCTTGGTTTGTCCCATGTTATTCTAATGCAATAACTTTTCTTAGACCAAGTCAGATAACTGGTCTATTTAACTTTATATACAACACACTATGGAATAATTTAAATACACGAGAAGCACTCAAATTATGTTTTTATTTATTTAATTGAACTGAACTTTCTGTTCTCCCCTCACACTCTTTTGTGACTTCTCTTTCACAGAGAAGACAAGGTACCCTTGGGAATATGGGACCCTCTACAAGTCAAACTCAGGCTTGTTATCTAAGCCAAGATCACTTCCTCAAGCAGAAACATATTTTAATTAATGTTTAATATCTACACATTATGTAATGTATTATTAATTGCACAGTCAGCCAGATATTTAGACTGGATTTGCATTTTTGTCCACCTATCCATCTTCCCATAGGCAGATGTTTTGTTTTAATAACATCAGAAGATATTCTCACATGATGTAAGGTGTTCCAAATAAATCTGACTTTTGCAATTGACTGGTGGTGATTTTGTCAATGCCAATGATGTTCAAGTATGTTCCAGGTGTTTGGGGATTGCAGCCAAGGCACCTCTCATTATTGATACTATATCTTTGCTTTCTTTTGCCACAGTTCTACTTCCATTTGCAGATCTTTATATTTTGTGATTTTCTCAAGTTCTTCTATTCTGCCGTCTCCAAGTATTGCAACGTATACTATACATATTTGTTTTGTCTTTCTTATCAATACTTGTTAAATTTGGGGAGCTGTATGGCAGATGCTTGTCTGTTTGAATTCTAAAGTCCCAGGCACTGGCTTCTTCATTTTCTATTATTTTGTCTATTTTGTGGCCCCATTGGTTCTTACTTGCAGGCAAGTGATATTTATTTGTCTTTCTTATTGACAATTGTTAAGTCTGTGGTGGTGGTGGTGGTGGTATTATTATTATTGTTGTTGTTATTAATGTATACATCACTTGACTGTTCCTACGGGATTCTAGGCAGTTTACAAATAGTTAACAACATACAATAATGCAAAATTATATATATTCACACTTAAGCAGTAGAACATACTCTGAAACCAAGAAATTGTTTTTAGTAAAATCCTGTGCTGGGAAAGGTGCAAACAGAACTGCACCTATTACAAAGCCATTCTTGTGAGTTTCTACCCCACAGCTCTATTCTTGTGACAAGCGCTTTAGGCAATTCAAGGCTGGTGATCACCTATAAAGCCCTACATGGCTGGGGGCTAGGATACCTGAGGCAATCGCCTTTTTCCAAGAGTCTACCCATCCAATTAGAACAAACAGAATGGGCGTGCTGCAGATTCCATCAGCCAAAGTATGTCGGCTGATGGGACCTAGAAGATAAGTTTTTTCTGAGGCAGCTCTTCTGTGGAACATCTTCCCTTTGGAGTTTAGAATGGCTCAACTTTGTTAGCCTTTAAAGACTTGGCTGAGTTCCCGAAGCCTACATGCACAAGGGCCCCACCTCCATGCTATATGTTGCTTGCAGATAACCATTTGTCTAGCTCTGATTTAGTGCTATGACTGAAATTAAATATGTTATTCTGGAATATACAGTTTGTTACCAATTACCTCAACACTAACTACTCTGTATAAAATTACTGAATACAACCAGTAGTTTGGATAAAACGGTGGAAATTTCCTCTAATCTCCAAATTGAAAGATGGTCTGTGCAGCTGGTCCAACTGCATGGTTGTGAATTATATGAAGATTTGAACTATGTGCCCACCATTAATTTGGATATGCAATATTCAATACCAGAAATCAGTAGACCTGAAAGAACTTAGATACTTATGAATAGAGCCCTAAGTAAAGTATGTTTTTGAAACTTAATTTATGCTATGGTTCATCTGCTAAACTGAAGCATGCTAGCTGGGAATTCTGGGAATTTATATCCACATATTTTAAAGTTGCCATGTTGAGGAGCACTGCAATTAATTTGTTCATGGTTAACCAAAGAGCAAATCTTAAACTCTATACTGGTTAAAACTATTCAGAGAAATTCATATATAAAAAACAATTACATAGATTTTATTTTTAAACTGTTTTTGGCCTGGCCATGGCACCCAATGTTACAAATACAAGTTTCATGTCTTCCAGGACTGATAGTGGGTTTACTTTACAATGCACTCTATATGCAACTCTTTTTGTTGGAGGACTGATTCAGTGGGGTTTTACAGCTACCATATTTTTTAACCAAGTTACAGTGTTTGTAACATAATTGACTCAACAAGAATAGCTTACATTTCTTTCTCCTCCATATTATGTTGAGCCGGCCATTCTTATTTTCCAGAATTTAATGTTACAAATTGCAAAACATTTGTGGTGTTTTAGCCAAAACAGTTCTATGCCAGACCGATCACAGAATCAGAAAATATTTCTGATTCAGAGGATAAAGAGCTGAAAACACCCATTATGGCTGTATTGGTACAGCCTATAGGCAGAATTGGAACATTTTGTAACTCTGTGGAATGTTTTGCCACGGCAACACTACGTTTTGTACATATCAAGTTTAAACAAACCCTTCTCCTATCTCACTGAGCATTGGTTAAAGGCATTTGCACAGTTGCTTTTCCTACCATTGATGCGGCCTATAAGACTTCATTACTATGGTTCTCATTCACCTCAAAGAACATTATTCCTAAAATACATTAGGTATAAAAACGTAAAGACCCACCTTCCTTTAAATTTTATACTAACCTGCTCAATATGACCTTTTTGCATTTCCAACACAGCCAGGTTATTATAGGATTCTGCATGGTCATTGTTGTTAACCAAAGTCAATTTGAAACATTGATGAGCCAAGTTTCTATCACCTATTCCCTAAGAAGTCAAAACACAGAATATGTCCATAGTTTCTATATACCAGGTAATTTTTCTCTATTCAGATATTATAAATCTGGAAAGGAGATATGGCTATATGTGTCACTCTTGCTTTCTCTTAGTCCTGAAAAGATTGAATTGGGAGTATCAAAAGAGAGTGTAAAGATGTTCCATACAATGGGAGTGTAATTTTGGCAAGATTTGTGACCACATGGGTTTTTTAAAACAACACTTAAGAGTTAGGGCTTCCGTTCAAACCTTTTCTGTGAAAATAAGTGGAAATGGAATTAAATTCTTCCATTTTTATTTAGTTTTCAAATGTATATTGCTGCCCATTTTACAAAACAAATGATTTCTAATTTTATCATTGTAGAAAACAGTGTTTTACTATCTAGAATTTTTACTGGATTCAGTAGAATCCAGCATAAGAAATGAGGCAATATCATGCATTATTTCAGTTTAAATGGAAGGTATTTGACAAAATTACTACATGATCAATCACTTTCTGCCAGAATTCATTTATAGCTATAGGATGTGAACATGCATTTAACTTGGGAAATTAGACCACTAGAACTACTCATGCAGAGAAATATCCTAATTCCTATAAGTCTGGAATGAACATATTTCCTTTGGTTGGGGGTTGCATTTTGTTTATTTACATTATTTGTAATCCTCACATTTCCTTCCCTTTTGTGCTACTGTCATCATGCCTCTTGGAGGATTGCAGGGTGTCTTTGAATGAGTAGGGCCAACATTTTTTTGCCCTCTTGGTGAGTTTTGGGGGCTGCAATAAAAAGTCACTAAAACTGCAGGTTACTTGTCCCTGAGAAATAACTTCAAATCTTCACTAATTTTTTTAATTAGTAAAGTGATTTCAGCAAATTATAATGAGAATTTTATTGGATCAGTATTAAAATCCTTATGTTAGCCTAGTTCCATTTTTCAATCTTTCACTCCAATTATCAATACACAGAAATGAGATATATATTTTACAAGGAAGTTTTCAGAAGTCACTTTATCTCAGATTTAACTGAACCAAGACTTCCTCTCAAAGGCTGCTTCTCCATGAGAAGTCTTACCCTTGAAATGTACATGCTGTGAAAGTTTTGCTTGGAAAATCTTCAGGCATTTCATCTTGCATCTTTCTGATAGTTGATAAGTAGATTATGGGCCATATGAACACTTTCTGGGCTATAATCGAATCATTTCTATATAAATATTTCATCAGCATATTCTTAAACAAGCATTACTCTTACCACAGCTACATGTCCCAAGTTGTACCACACATCTGCAGCTTGTTCCTCGCTTTCTGCTAGAGATAGTGCGCGTTCAAATGAACTGAGAATCATGTCATATTGCTGGGCATAGAAACAGCAGAGGCCTAGATTGTTAAAGAGTTGGCTATTATAAATGCCCATCTGCAGGAGCCTCCTAGTTCAATATAAAAAGTAAATAAGTCAATTTGTATTTTTGGAGCAGGCTTCTTGAAAGTTTCTTGTGCTCATGCAAATTTTATACACACATGCACACACACACGTCAGTTCTCTTCATTCATTAGCCTGATTCCTACTGACTTCATTGAGACATTCATGAAGTTTTCTTGGGAACAGTACAGTCCTGGTTATTCAAGGATAGCTTTAATTTTCCAGTCCAGCCTATGGTAGTGGGAATAAAGAATGGCCTTGAAAGACAGGAGTACGAGCTGCTACCAAGGCAATGATAAGCAAGCATGGCTTGAGCCCATTCCAACAAAGTAGCTTGAGTAAATGTGTCAGGTCACTCTTTAGTTCACATTAATATAAAGTGAGGAAACGGGGTAAATGCATTCAGATTTGCAAGATTTTGTTACTATAGTTCTTACTTGATCTATATGGCATTCATTTTATACTGGTCTGCCTTACAGAGCAGACATCTACAATCTAGCATTCCTTATAATCTTTCAATAAAACAAGACCTGACCATTCTTAACATCTTGGCTCAAGGAGGCTGCCACCTTTAGGTAACCTAAAAAGGGAACTCTATATAATATATTTCATGGCATGGCAGTTTGCCCCCATCTCATTTAATATCACAAGTACTAATATCCATAGTAAGAATCTACATAGTGCATCTTTTTACAAGTTTCACCTCCCCTGGACTAGGGAAAAACATTTCAGGGTACATGATCTCTGTATTTCTTACTGAATATAAGAAGAAACCAAGGTGCAATAGTTATTTTACCCTCATTTTCAATATGATCAGCATTTACTCTCCTTCCACAGAGAATCGAGCCTTGTTGAATAAAACAGAGTTTCCCAACTTTTCTGGCTTTTCAGACCAGTGGGAAGAGGGGATGGTTCTGTGTGACTGGTGGGTGAGTGCGCACGTATTCCATTTGTGCAAGTAGTGGGCACATGCACCTGTGTGTGCACGCCACCCACCACCTTCATAACCCAGTAGTGGGCCGTTGTTGTTCAAAACACTGTGTAGTACCTTAAAGTCTAACCATTATTATGTCCTTAATATATTATTTAATATATTAAATAATAATATATTATTTAGACAGCAAATATATACTCTGCACAAGAAAAAAATTTTTTTTTTGAAAAAATTAACAGAAAATATGTTTGCCACATTCTCAGGAGATATTATCAGAAATACATGAAGCATTGTAATAAAACTATATTATGTGTGTGTGTCTGTGTCTGTGTGTCTTTCTTTCCCTCTTTCCCACATTTTAGGTCTTTTTAATACATTAGTATTTCAAATGAAAGAAAATAGTCCATTAATAGCTTGCAACAAATTTGATGGGAAAAATCTCTTGACAAATGAGCACTAAGTAAAAATATAGGTGAGTGAGTGAATGTTTAAATACCATTTTTATGTTGCCCGATTAATCAGTTGAGGACAGACTACAAATCAGTTCATGTGTTCCCACGACTATCAACACTGATGGAAATAATGGAGATCTTGAATCTGTTTTAGGCCACATTGAGACTGTGGAACAGAACTGGTAAATATGTAGAAGCAACTGAAGATTCCCTTCTGTATTTTAAATATTTCTACAAACAGTGTTTTTTCCGGTGAGACCGGTCTATCAGGGCAACCTGGTCCACCCAAATATGGGACAGAGCATAGTGCTTCCGCTTTTGCCTTTCAGCCCGAATCCAGGAGCCTTCGCAGACAGTCGCTTTCGCAACCAACTATTTTGTGTGAATTTTATATTTCTACAAACACCTATTATGGATCTTTTAGTACAAAAATTAAGCTGTAGTTTCTTTCTAGGTTCCTATCAGGGCTATAATTCTTAGATTTGACAGACAACCCACTGAGTTAGTGTACGATTTAACATATTTTTCACATACCCATCCATTTTGTTTTTTTATTTTTACTCTATTTCACTATTTCAAAAACAATATATATTTACTATCTTCTTACCTATAAAAACGTAAAGCTATCTCTGGCTGGTCAGAGTAAAAATGATTACTTGCAATGCATGCAATGGCTTCCACATGGGTATTGTCTTGTTTTAAGACATCTTTATAGTATTCTGCAGCTGTAGAAATGTTATTCATTTCCTATAAAACATGAAAAGATAAAAGTATTTTAAATTACACATGATTAATAAAACAAAAGGAGTGTTGTGTTTCCTTAAATATTAATGAATATTATAGCAATTATATGAATAATGTTCTGAGTTTATACAAGATATAGAATAAAACTCAAATTTTATCAGTAGTACTACAGGCTTGCATATTATTTTATAAATGCTTCTCATATCATATTGTCATTTTGTAAGCAAAGCCGGGAGAGCCGCCAGTCAGCTGTAGCCGACGCGCTCGCTCCCGCTTTGCCGCCAAAAGGAAAAAATTTTAAAAAGGCTACAAACCGAAAATATTCTTTAAAAATACAAAAAATTACAAAAAAATACCAAATTTTGCTAGCTGG
>JANHFT010001988.1:98136-115002 GCA_032467955.1 Pseudoxenodon macrops | reverse complement strand
GCAGAAGCCGAGTTTCCAGCACTGCGCATGCATTGCCATCTTGTTTTCAGCCTTTTGGGGGGGAATTTTTTTGGGCTTTTTTCTACTGCGCATGTGCGCGAGGCGCACCCACACGGTGCAGGAGGCAGCAAACCACCAGCGAGGTAAGTTAGAACCCACCCCTGATATATGATTAAAATACTATTAAACACCACTCAAACCTTTGTGGGGAGGGCATTTCAAAAATACTCAGATCAGTAAGTATAGTTGTTTAGAATTCCTGGCAGGCTTTTATATTTTTCTACTTGGGTGAAAGGCTTAATGAGTGTTTATATGGGGAATAAGGAACATAAGAATTGCTGTACTGGATCATGCACAACCTTTTAATCCAACTTTCTATGTGACACAAAGACCAGCTAGAAGTGCAAGGAAGCTTACAAAAATGGATTGAAAGGTGATATAACCCCTTTCATTGTCACTTCATAAAAGCTAATACTTAAGGCGTCCTGCCTATGATTTAGGAAATAACAAAAAATCATTAAAATTATCTCAGAAGTCAATGGCAAACTATTTTTATATTATTGCAGTACACTGATATATCCATGAGTTAACAGAGATTCAACAGAGATTTATCTTTTTAAATGTAGCTTTAATCAATATTATCTATTTTCTGTGTTACAGAGATATGACAGAAGTTGTTCACATTAAAGATAGGAAGGAAGCTATTCATGAATTAAAATATTCACCAGATGGAAATTTCCTTGCAGTTGGCTCCAATGACAGCTCTGTTGACATTTATGGTGTTATTCAACGATATAAAAAGGTTGGAGAATGTGTTGGATCCTCAAGTTTTATAACCCATATGGACTGGTCTTTAGACAGTAAATATTTGCAAACCAATGATGGTAGTGGAAAACGTCTTTTTTATAGGATGCCTGGTGAGATATTTTACTACTGTTATATAATCCAAGAGAAAAAGAAGTGAATTGTGTGTTGGGCTGCCTAATATGCCATATTCCTAGTGAAATATTCATAGGAACTGTAAATATTATTCCTCTAACAACTCTCATCAAGCTTAACCCTATTTGTATGGGGTATAAAAAGCATAAATCATTCAGTTTACTGGCTAACTTTATGATTTGTAACAGAATAGCTGTATGCTAAAGTATGCTAAAACTTTAAACTTGTTAACAAAACAAAATTCCTGTGCTTGAACTGAAACTTAAATAGGCTGTAGGTAGCATACATTTTGGAATACCTTAGGCTACAATATTGCATAAGTGTTTCTTGGGAGTAAACTATATTGGCATCTACTTCCAATTCAATTGCTATTAAGCTTACACAGTTTTAGTTGTTCTTCCTTCCTGTTTAACAATGTTTTTGATATTCCCACAATCTTTAACAAATGTGCTATTTACTGTTGTTTCTTTCAGTGTTCTCTTATAAAGAGAAAGAAGATCCTTTTCTCAGCTTGGTTAAAACTTCATTAAGACTCTTCATGTGAAATAAACCAATTCAGAATTTACTTAATTAATTTTTTAATAATTGACAAGCATCATTACGTAGTTATCTTTTTCTGTTTAGGTGGAAAAGAAGTGATGAATAAAGAAGAGTTAAAGGGCATCCAGTGGGCTTCATGGACTTCAGTTTCAGGCTTTGAAGTTAACGGAATATGGCCTAAATATTCAGAGATCAATGATATCAATTCTGTTGATGCAAATTTCGTTGGTCAGGTTCTTGTTACAGCTGATGATTATGGAACAGTAAAACTCTTTCGGTATCCATGTATAAGAAAAGGTAACATTTTTCTGTAAAGTGCTTTTAATAGAAATAAGTTTTATAAAGTAGTAAACCAAAGTCATGTCTTTTTCAAGAGATCAGTTCTGACTAAAAGAAATATGTGCTGGTGGGAAGGAGGTGGATAAAGCATTGTCACTTGTGTCAGCTGAAACACACACATCCATAAAAGATACAGGTTTCACAACCTGTTAGATCAGGGTGATACTCCTAAACATTGGATCCAGTTGGAGCTTAAAATAAATCCCCTTACAAGGCTCAGAGAGGTTTGGATACAGCACAGACTAAATCAACCTAATGTAACCTTTGTGACTCATTTACTAAGGAATTTAATTGTTAAACTAGCCACAGATTGATTGGACATATGCAAATCTCTCTGATAATAGGTTGTGTCATTTTTAGGCTTCAGTATTTATTGGGATTCTATAGTATTTTTTCTTTTAAGTTAATCCCCCCCCCCCAACTCCAGTGGACTATATTAAGACTATACATGCTTAAAATAGAAGAAAGAAAAAGAGACTGATTGTTAAGATAGTTTTTTATTTAAATTTAAAGAGACTAAACGACAATTCAAAAGTAGTAATTTTGTTATAGGTCATGTAACATTAATAAAACTTTATGAAGAGGGAAAAATATGTCCCTGATGCAGAGATTAGCAATTCTTGTCACACAGTGATGAGCTTTCAGAGTGGCCAGAGTTTCATTTGCTAGTCTCAATTGTGATTGCTAAGTGAAAACTATCCTGACTGTGTTTTGTGATCTTAAATATCTGGATTATTGCAATGCACTGTACATGGAGATGCCCTTGAAAAGTATTCAGAAGCGTCAACATTCGACACATGTAACACCATTACTGTGTGAGTTGCATTGGTTGTCAGTGTATTTCCAGGTGCAATTCATTTATTGCCTTTAAAGTTCTTCACAGCTTGGCATGAAGTTACCTAGACAACATTTTTCCACAGTTGTTTTACCCATCTCATTCAATCCAGCAGGTGGGCATGTTACAGTCCCATCAATCTAGGAATGTTGGCTGCTGGGGACTAGGAGATATGTCTTCTTAGCCATAGACCTGACCTCTGGAATATTCTCCGCTTGTTTGTTTGTTTGTTTGTTTGTTTGTTTGTTTGTTTGCTATAGCTGCCCATTTCAGCAAATGACCCTGGGTGGCTCACAATTCAAAAACATATATTACAATCTCCCTTCAGAGATCAGGATGAACTTGATCCACTTCGCCTTTTGTAAGGCCATGAAAACCTGGTGATGTGTCCAGACCTGGGGTCCCAAGACTGTTAATCTGAGAAACACTGCATTAGATAAATGGTGTGAACTATACTTCAAAATGTAATGAACCTATATTTTTTAATAGGAGCAAAGTTTAAGAAATATTTTGGTCATTCAGCACATGTGACAAATGTCAGGTGGTCGCATGATTATCAATGGGTTATTTCTATTGGTGGAGCAGACCACTCTGTTTTTCAGTGGAAATTTATTCCTGAAAGAAAGTTGAAAGATGCTCTTCACATAGCACCGCAAGGTGAGTGAATATATACAAACTAATATGATTTCAACAATAACTTATAATATTGCTAGTAATGATTTCAACATGAATTTCTCTTGAGATGGGCAATATTTCAGCTGTTAATCATATTTTTTGAAGGTCTTTCATAGAATTTGTTTCTGTGGGAATATGTATACTTCTTGACTTGAATTTGATTTTACTATTTCGGTATTTTCTCTACATTTTATTTGTATTATAGAAAGCATGATTGACTCCAATAGTGAAGAATCAGATTCTGATCAATCTGATGTTCCAGAGCTGGACTCTGAAATTGAGCAAGAGACTCAGATAACTTATCGACGACAGGTATGATCCTATACATTAAGGAATGGGCTAGAAATCCCCTAGCTTGATTCTACTTGTCCTACTAATCCTGGATGCATCTAAAATATTAATATCACAATTAAGCTTGAGTTACTTTCCTGCCAATCAATTGTCTGCCTGTTGGTCAATTGTCTGCCTGTTAATTCTGTACAGTCTGAGGAGGGAGGGGATGGAATATGGAAAATACGTTGATTTTGGAGATGTTGGGCACTAGACTTTCTTACTATCTACCATATGTTAATAACCAAATGCCACCTAGCATGCGACATACGATGCAAGATTCTGATAAGCCATGAAAAAGGAAGAAGTGCCCAATTTAAACTATAGAAGGTATAAGAATGAATAGCATTGTCATGGTTAATCAACTGCTTTAAATGGTTTTGTTCTAGTATGCAATAAAAGTTCTTATCTAGCCATGTCATATTGAGTGCCTATGGAGCTTCTTCCAAATTCAAGACAATTATAGGTAGGTCCCTGAAATTATGTCCCCTGAAGTAGTGTATCATTGGATAAACTTTTTGCTATCATCACAAACAGATTTTTAAAAATGGAGAAATGCATTTGATGCATACAGCTAGGTCATTCTTTAAACATATCCCATTTATTGACTTTTAAAAGTAATTTCAGCTCTTGCCCCAAATATTTAATATTAACATTTCTTTATTTTTTTTATCCCACTTTTATTATGTTTATAAATAATAACTCAGGCCATAGACATGTATAATGTTCCTTCCTCCTATTTTCCCCATAACAACCCTATGAGATGGGTTGGACTGAGAGAGTGATTGCCTCAAAGTTACCCAGTTGGTTTTCATGCCTAAAATGGAACTAGGACTTTTCCACTAATTCAAGATCTTCATTTCCAATTCTTGAGCAGATAGTTGTGGTTTGACCCTCCTATAATATTTAATGTTAACCTCGGGGTTTTTTTTCTTCCTGCTATTGACTTTCATTACTAGGGCTTGTAAACCATTTGCATTTTCAGCTTTCACAATAATTATTTATAATTCTTTATTCTAATAGTTTTTTAATTGGAATAAGTTTTTAACAGTGTTACAACTATGTTCAATATATGATGTTCATATAGAAAACCTCTACTGCTTAAAAGTGATGGTTTTTTCAAATATGCACAACGACAGAAAATCTTTATATTTCTCTGCTAAGGTTTACAAAGAAGATCTACCTCAGCTTAAAGAGCAATGCAAAGAAAAACGAAAAACTGCAGCCTCAAAAAGAAGAGAGAGGGCTCCCATCAATAGTATAAGATTGCATTTTGTTCATGGGTGTGTAAATCTTTTCTTTTCCCTTTTCTATTTTTTCTTTCTTTCTTTTTTCCTTTCCTTTCCTAAAAGAAATAATACATATTATGTATTTATCCAGATTTGGACTCTCAAGGATCAGTTCTATAACTGGCTGTTCTATTTTGCTTTTAATTAAAAGCAGCCTCGTGGGTTTATTTTGAATGGAATTATACTACTAGGAGAAAGTATTATTTTTCCTGAGTATAATTTCTCAGATTTCATCTGTATATTTCTTCCTATGCAATATAACAATATGAAGAAAGAGGCTTATATGAATCATATTAGGCAAATGTACTGTGTTTGCATGTTTCTTCTACAAAACAATAGTTTTTCTGTTTTAAATTTGTGAGTTATTGTTAAAAACAGGTCAAGATAGTGAATGTTGTCCTAATAGTTAATGGGAAGTAGGTCTAAGTTGAAAGCAGTAATTTAGATAACTTTTTTAAACAAGGCAAATAGTTCTAAGGGAAATTATTGATATAACTTAGTTTGACTTGTTATTCTATGAGACATACCCAATTTGGTATGTAGGAGTAGGGGCGCAATGACTCAGTGGTTAATGATGCTGAGCTTGGCAGCTGGAGAGCTGAAAGCCTTAGTTCGAGACCGGAGCTCTGCGCCACGGATTGAGCTCCCTTTACTTGCCTCAGCTCCTGCACATCTTAGCAGTGTGAAAGCATGCAAATGTGAGTAGATTAATAGGTACCACTTCGGTGGGAAGGTAACATGACCACAGAAATTGTCTTTGAACAATGCTCCAAAGAAACAGAGATGAGCGACATATTGATAGGGAAATATTTAGCTTTTTGTATATAGGAGCATGCTTTCACCCAGTTTATTACATGGAGAATGGGATACGTCAGGAGAAATGTGTGATAAAACAGAATGAAATATGGTCAAGAATGAATGGTAGATAAATGAAAGATAAATCACTATGGGCCACATACAAAAATGGAGTGTTATGAAAAAAGAAAGAACAGTTTGAGGGGAGGAGGAAAACTGGGAAAGCTGTGTTTGAATGAAGTTGATGAAATCTTCAAAAAGAGAGAGGGGAGAAGCTTAGAGAACAAAATACAAGGTATGAACCTAGTGAAAGAAAAATAGAGATAGAAAGTTATGGTGAATAATATTGGCACAAACTAAGTTTAGTTAGATTTCCTTTTCTTCTTTCTTCTCTCCTGCTTCTGATTATTTTTTCTGCATTTAAATACAATGTGGCTTATGTTGAAGAGGAAGAGCACGATCCATGTATATATGTATTGCATTAAGATACATGTTACTTTAATTTCATGTTGTTTTATTAGTTACAGAGGCTATGACTGTCGGAGTAATTTATTTTACACTCAAACTGGAGAAATTGTGTACCATGTTGCAGCAGTGGGCATAGTATACAATCGGCAGCAAAACACACAGCGCTTTTATTTGGGTCATGATGATGATATCCTATGCCTTGCTATTCACCCTCTAAAGGATTATGTGGCCACAGGCCAGGTAGGATGTATGGAAGAACTAGAGATCTAGGGTTGTTATTTCAGTCCAGTCAGTTTATAAAGAATATTTAATATTCCTGTCAATATTCTTCTGCTGTAGAAAATATGTTTGGACTTGTTGTTATTATGTGCTGAAAGTGTCACAATTTTAATATTATCTTGTTTTAGATGCCTATGATGAAATAGAGTAATTTCTGTTTTCTAAACAATTGTTAGAAATTGTTAATCAAGCGGTTGTTTTAAGTAGCATAATCTTAAAAAATTTATTTTCAAAATGGTACAACAATAATTTATAATGACAGAATCATCCCAAGAAAAAACAGTGCTGTGTTTACTGAGCTAACATTTACTTACTTATTTGCACAATTTATCTATTGCCTTATTCCAAATAGACTCTAGAGCAGGGGTGTCAAATTGGCGGCCTGTGGGCCGGATGCTTCACACGTAGGTCACACCTACCCCAGCTCTGCAAAGGGCACGAAAGATCATGTGACGACAACGTGACACTGCGAGTTTGACACCCGTGCTCTAGAGAATGTAGAGGCATTGACAAATTGAACACATTATAAAGTAAAAATAATAATCATAAGAAAATAGAATGCAAGAATTAATGCCAGAATTATGGCTGCATAATTATCAGACTTAGAAGGCCTTCTTGAGCAGCCATGTTTTGCAAGTTTTTTGAAGTACAAGGAAATAGGAGTAAAAAAACGGTAGTACGAATGGTTGGTATGGGATTGGGTATAATAAAAAAACTAGTAAGTTTAGTATAGTAAGTTTATGTGTTCAATCTCTTATATAAGGTTGGCCGGGATTGCTCAACCCATATTTGGGATACAGAGACAATCAAACCACTGTCGGTATTAAAGGGCTATCACCAGTTTGGTGTTTGTGCTGTTGATTTTTCAGGTATGTATGGTTGTCATATTTTTGTGGAAGTGTAGGCTACATAAATGATTTATTTTGTTAATACTAAAGGCAGATTTGTATTTGATGGTGTGTGAAAGAGAGATATTATTAGAATGTTGTCTTTTGTATCTCTGTAGTCATTGGCATTGGATTCTATTCAGTAACCATATAATGAAATTAACTCAGTTTCTCACTGCCAATCCTGATGAGGCCCATCTCTTCCTAAAATGTGGGTGTTTGATGGCCAAAGGAGCAGAATCTCCGATCATCAAATGGAGACAACTGCATGCATAGAAACTAATTGGGGCAGATGTAAATAATAGCTTGGTCTTAAGTTGGCTAAATGTTGAAAATGAGTTAATGACTGTAATAGTTGACAATGATGAATGATCCAATGCCAATGAAAAAAACATTGAAATATAACAAAAGCATCATTTCTGTCATATACTTCACCACCATTGAATTAAAAAAAAAAGTTTGAAAAAGTATATCTTTTAAAAACAAACATATGATTGAATTAGAGAAATCATTAGATTTCTAAACTGCCTCTTTAAAGTAAGCGTCACAGATCCCTCTTTCAAATTTTGGGATCAGAAGCCTTTAAATTTCAACAGTTATTATGTGAGGCATTCTTCAAAATGCTTACATATATAAAGAGATATAAGTGTCCTTAAATATTTATTTGTTAGGGGCAGCACAAAACATGTTTTGAAATGTGATTCTTGTTTTTGCTACTCAATATTTATTTATTTTTATTGAGTTTAAGTTGCATTTTTGTACATTGCAATTATATTAGCCATCCTTGACACATAGTACTATTGGAACGTCTAAGTGGTTTGGGAAATTTGGTAAATAAGCTAGATTTGCCTGAAAAATACAGTATATGCATTTTAATAGCAGACTATAATTATTATGAAGTTACTAAAAGTATACAGAGGTAGCGGTAAATCTGGAAAATCAAGCGGCCCATATGCAAATGACACTGACCTTTTAGGCCTTGAAATGATGAAGAATGATTGAAAAAAAATAAAAGTGCATATTTGGGGTCAAATAGCAATGAAGACAGTTACTGCTGATATACAAATAAGTGACAATGAGAGTTTAGATATTCAAAATGCCTCCTGTATTTATTGCCATAATTTGCAAGTATTGCTGTTTATAAAACAATATACTTTATACTTCATTTTATAGCTGATGGCAAACGTTTAGCTTCAGTTGGAATAGATGACAATCACACTGTTATTCTTTGGGATTGGAGAAAAGGAGATAAGCTTTCAGCAGTAAGGTAAAAAGGTCACCCAGTTGTTTTACTATAATCATGTGTTATGATTATAGTGAAATCATAGTAAAAAGTAGGACATTTGTGGCCTTGTTTGTATTGATACCTAATGTGCAATGGACTGTCAAATTTCTTATTATGGATGTGGATGAATTGTCCAAATTATATCCAATCTGCTTTATTGTGTTTATATTACTAGGCCTTACATATAGTGTACATTAGATCCACTTGTAAAAATTCAGTAAGATAAAAGGAACATGGTGTAGCCTATTATGATTAATCATTAGTATGTTGATCAGGGATTTTGAAGATCAGTAATTTTTATTTGCTGATTAAGGTGCTTTAGTCATAGTTTAATGCAATTGGGATTTTAAAAAAGCAGATGGAAGATGTTTTCAGTCCTTTAGAATATATGTTATTGTGTTAGAATGATGAGGGACCAACACAATAAAGAAATGTGAAAAAGGTATAGTGAAGATAAACCACAGCAAGAAGAATTTTACATTGGAGATAATTATGCAAAAATCTATATTTCCTATTTTGTCATTCCATAAAGTAAAATGGAGAATGTCAAATTCTAAGTTTGAAAGATAAATAGACAATTCATCTATTAATCTTAAAACAAAATTCAGAATTTTTATATTGCTATTTGAATATAAATAATTGTTGAAGTTGTTGTTTTGTCAAAGCTTTATTGTATAGAGAAAATATTTCCCCACATGAAAGTGAAAATATTTTTAAATTTCTTTTAGGGGGAGTAAAGATAAGATCTTTGTTGTTAAAATTAACCCGTTTATGCCTGATAAACTAATTACAGCTGGAATTAAACACATAAAATTCTGGCGAAGAGCAGGTAAGGCAATATTTTTATAATTACTTTGAGTAATTATCAAGTTACCTCAATCATATTTTGTTTTCCCCTTTTATATGATGCTGTAATTTACTGGTGGGAGAGTAAATGTAGCTAAACACAATAGTAAGTTGTTACTTTAGCTATTTAACATAATTTGCTTTTGAGAAAGTATGAGGATAACAGATGACACTATGATGATTGAGATGTGTGTGTGTATATATATATATATATATATATATATCGAGTGTGTGTGTGTGTATGTGTGTACCAGTATGTATGTGTTGTATATATGAAAGAAAAATGAAAGTCATTGTGCTTTACCTTTAAAAACTTTCTGTGTTCATTTAGAAACACATATTCAAGGTAAAATATAATAATTTGGTTTTATTTGAATTTAAGGAGGTGGACTAATTGGAAAAAAAGGCTATGTGGGCCCAGTGGGGAAAATTGATACAATGATGTGTGCAGTTTATGGCTGGACAGAAGAAATGGCATTCTCTGGAACTGCAACTGGAGATGTGTGTATATGGAGAGATATTTTCCTTGTCAAAACAGTGAAAGCACATGATGGCCCATTGTTCAGTATGCATGCATTAGAAAAAGTGAGTAACTTACCATTTAATATAAATTGATTTTATTACATTCAAGCCCAGAAGTTAGATTAGACATGCTTAAAGTGTTTGACAAGCTCACTATTTTTCAACTTTTTCCTTCTTAGCTCAAAAAGTATATATCAAGAGTATGGTTATGCATCTAACCAACAGTGCACACATTACACTACACAAGCAGCCACGGTATTCCTCATTGTGTTTTTGCTTACTCTTAGTCTCTTGTAATCTCTTCTTCTCCAATCTCTCCACCCTGTGGTGGGGAGGGGAAAGAGTGGAAAATGAATCTATCACAGGAATAATTGCATAAAGAGATTTCTTTTTTGCCCTTTTTTCTCCCCCTCCTCATTGAAGCAATCTCTCTGCTCGGTGAAGGGGGGGGCAAGCAATATTTTTATAATCCGCCCTTTCTCATTCAAAGCCATTACTTTCTTGCCCCTTTTAGTCTTTTCTTCATCACTAGATGCACTTTCCTTTGAACTCAAGGGCTTTCACCATAAGCACAATAATATTTTAAGCACAAATAGCCTTGCACACACAAACACAACAAAGATCACAAGCCATCTTGCTTGGATGATGCTCACTGTGAAACTCTGCTACCATCACTCAGGATTAATGTAGCATGAAACCAACCACATTTTAATATGATACAATTTTGCGATCTGTGCTTCAGAAACACACATTTGTGAATATGGATGTCATATATATAGAAAATTGAGTATAAAGTTAATTAAAATAGCTGTAGAAATATTACTCAGGGTTGTGGCAATGGAATAAAATATGAATGAGTATAACATGTAAATAACTTTTCGGTGTGGTTGAGAATCAAGAGATATGGAACACCTTTTATATTCTCTTTCTCTTTAGGGATTTGTAACTGGGGCAAAAGATGGAATTGTTGCTCTCTGGGACGACAGCTTCGAACGGTGTCTGAAAACATATGCCATCAAACGAACTGCATTAGCCCCAGGCTCCAAAGGTAATTTGACATTTTCTTAGATCATTATAATACAGTTTTAAAATAATTATCTTTTTGTGAGTTGATTCATCCCAATCCATTTTGTGATCTGATTCAGCTGAACATGTTTGAAGAGTTTGAAAGCTGGGAAGAGCAACAGGTGGGATTTTTGAGTAGTTGAGAGCTTTTCATGTACGGTAATTCCCATAATGTGCTTTTATCTGCTTTCATGCAATAAAAGGGCTTCTATTAGAACTGAATTTTACTATGTAACTTGAGGTGAATAAAACCATTCAGAGATTAGCAGAAGTCTATTGTTATATAGAGCATAATAAGAGAATCTTGAAAGCCTGCCGGAGTATCCCTCAGTCCTCTCTTATACTAAAGAAAATCAAGATGAGTTTATTTTGATTCTCTTTCTCATGCCCACTTCATTCTCAGGACCAAATTGTCATTTATTTTTTTATAACAGTTCTTGCATTCCTTCTTCAAAGTTATCTCTGAATTCCTGTACAGCAACCTTCTCCCACGTAGGGAGCAGAAGCCATGCTGCCATTGCCATTTCTTCCTCCTTCTTCACCTCAGCTTGTGCTCAGTTGTACCTGATGGGGGAATTCTTGCTCCACCCATGCCAAGGTGTCTGGTGAACGCATTGGCAAAAGGGCTACCTGAGGAGATGGCGAGCACTCATAAAAGCAGCCAACTAGAAGGTTGCTCCCTCCCTCTCTTTTGTGGGCTAGGTAGATATGTTTCTTTTGGGGACTATGGACCAGATGATTTTGGGAGACAGGTCACATCTGGCCCATGGCCATGGCTTGCCAATTGCAAATCACAATTTTGAGAAAAAGGTTTGAAATTAAATATGTATTTTAGTCATTCACAAAAATTTACATTAAGTGTTATTTGTTTAACATACTGATGAATTTATTGAGCTCTGAAATATGTATGTTAGTACTATCAATTTCAGGATGGATATTTTCAGAAACGACAGTTAACTGGACATTTTATCCAGTAGATATTAAACATCTATCTATCTATTTATTTATTGACGTGTCCATTTCACAGCAATGATTTGGACAGAGTACCAAAATTAAAGCCACCATAGCAGATACCCTAGTTAAAACAGTAACACCTCTCCCACCCCAAACAAAAAGCCACATCAACAGCAGAACTCCCTAAGTTCCTGACTCAAATGCCTGGGTCTTACAACACAATCAGCACGCATTTTGAGTTGTGGTTTAAAACAAAGAAGATCAGTTCAGAACTTTACAACAGGATAATAAGGTCAGCATTCATCATTAATCATTCTGCTCTCTGGTGGAATGCTGTTGCTGAGGATAGGCATAGCCACGTAGAAGCCATGATTTGAAAATCCAATAAGATGGCATTGTTTGATGATGAAAAGACTCAAGAGCATGCCCTTCTTGTTAAGTCTGAAGAGGTAGGCAGAAACAATTATGCAATTGTGCAATGCATGTCTTCATAAATGTCTCAATGAGTTCAGTTAGACCAATTCACAGTAAATAAGCATTGGATTATCAAAAATAAATAAGAAAACAATTATATATTTTTCAAGCAAGGGTTATGTCAAACTTTAGGAAACATAATATGATGTTCCAATAATAATTGGTTTTATTTATATTGTGATTGTTCAAATAGAATTATTTATTTTCTTTTACCCATTTAGGTCTCCTTTTAGAAGATAATCCTTCTATCCGTGCCATATCATTAGGACATGGTCATATTTTAGTTGGAACGAAGAATGGTGAAATATTGGAAGTTGATAAAAGTGGGCCAATAACTTTACTAGTTCAGGTAAATATTAAAAATATTTCTTATTTTACTGTACGTTTTAAAATAGTGAAGTAAAATTGCAGTGACTTAGAAATAACTTTTTAAAAAGTAATAGTGATAGCGATACATACATTGTCAAAGACAAAAAAGAACACATAAAAAGTGCTGCAACAAAAAATAAAAAATACAACAAAACTGCCATATGTCAATGTAAGAATGAACAGTTATAATTCCATATATACTGTAGTTGTTTAATGCAAATATTATTCAAGTTGAATATATTTCTGATACATTTACACAGCTATCTTTTTTAAAAATCTACTGTGTTCTATATAAATGAGTCCCATCTTTCATTTTACCTATCCATATAAAATTTACATTTATAGACAATCGGCTCATAGATGGCAATCAACCCATTGAGTGAAAATGGACATAAATTTATCTTTTTAATTCTACAATATCCGTCTTTTGGCAACATTAAGGGCATGGAAAATGCATTTACATTGTCCAATTGTCTAATTCCATGTACTGTAAAAGAATATTATCTTTGAAAATTTTAACTTTTGTTGCACAATCATATTTTATAATCCATTACTTTCTATTAAAACCTGGTACATACAAGACATTATAAGAACATGTCTTTTAAATAAGTGTTATCCTTATTACATTTCTGGTTAAATGCTGTTTTTAATCATGCACCCATTTTGCCAGTTGCGGCTCTGGACAGCACACATAAGACCAAACAAACACCCCACCCAAAGAACCCCCAAATAGACAAATAATACAATAAGAATCTAATGCTGCCTGGATCCATATAACAACAGCTATACTAAAATATCAATTGAAAAATTGCATTGACAGGATCAACCATGTCTTGCTTTTCCTTTCATGCATTATCCTAGCAGAAGAAAGAAAATCTGTATATTGAAGATGGGAAGGAAGTGTGTTTTTGATGTCTTAAGATCTTGCACCCCAAGCATGATATTTAGGCACAGTATTCCTGATCACAAATGCCAAATTATTTGCTTCGTTTGATTTTTTTAATGTTAACGTAATTTCAAAATAAAGAAAGCTAAGCTCCAACCGCAACTATTTCTGACTCCAAGAAATATCCCAGAGGTATACCCAGAGGTACTTAGAAAATAAAATTAGAGATAATTGTTTGACATATGCCATTCTACCAAAAACAAAAAAAAGATTAAAAACATTCGGGAAATAGAAGGAATAAAAAGGAGGAATCTTACTAGGCTTCCTTTTACTAAATGGATGTTTTGTGATTAGCCAAACTAACTATGATAGCCATTTTGTCAGAATGTCTAAAACACAATTAAATATTCCAAAAATGTTCAATGCTCTTTTCCAGAGCTCCATGTTATAACTGCATCATTATCAGCTGTTAACTTGCAGAGTAAAATTCGTTTTTACAGGGTCATATGGAAGGAGATGTTTGGGGTTTAGCTTCTCATCCTCATTTACCTATTTGTGCCACTGTAAGTGAAGATAAAACCTTAAGAATATGGGATCTTTCACCAAGCCATTGCATGCTAGCTGTTCGAAAACTGAAGAAGGGTAAGATTGTTTTTGTTTCCTATTTCAGTCTTAGCTACATCTTTGAACTTTACCAAGATTCCAATTAAGTGACATATGTCAATTTGTTAAGTATTAAAAAACACAATTAATTTGAATTAAAAAATGGAATCAGATTGCTAGAACGAATGAACTACCTTTAATAGAGCTACCAGGATAATTACAGAACAAATTTTCTCGCTAATTGCTTATGGAATATGTTAACTCCTTTTACTATATACTACATCCTCCTAGAATCTGCGTGGGTTGGACATATTGGGTATAGGAATAAAGATGGGATTTGAGAGATACAGGTTGTCCTCATCTGGCAACCACATTTGGGACCAGTAACTTGGTTATTAAGTGAAACAATCATTAAGTGAAAATGTAAATGAGCTTATGATCTTAGTTTAGATCTTATTTTAGATCATACTTACATTATGAAAAAGTCATGAATACAAGGACTTGTCACAAAGTTTACTTTTGCATCATCATAACTGAATGGTTGCTAAATGAAGGAGTCACTAAATGAGGGCTTCATTCAATGTTGCATGAAAGGCTGTTTGTGAAGAGGTGAATTGTAGGTATTTTTCCCATTGCAGTGTTTAGATTTATGGAAGAAATATTTCTTATGTTTTTTGCAACACAAAATAATTTAAGTAGTCAAATTCCAGAAATAACTGCTGTGATCTTTTTATTGATAAAATTTCTCTTACGTACAGCGGCAATGTAAGATGTTTGGCAGTGAGGTAGCAGAGTCACAATTAGACAAGAAGACGTCTGATTGACATGTTGATCCTTAGGTCTAGGGAGTGAGGAAAGGTTTGATGTGTTTTGCAAGGGAGATCTGCATCATTATAGTACCCTGGGAAAGGTAGAGAAGATCTGAATTTGCTGAGCTCTTGAGGGATAGAAGTTAGAAAGTGGGATGGAGGCAGAGGTGGGTTCTGAATCCTCTTACTGCTGGCTCGCTCAGGGTTGCGCCTAGATCGCGCGTGCAAAGCATGCAAGCGAGCACATGCACAAAGTACATGAGTGAGCGCACGCATGGCAGTCAAAAATTAGCTTCTGTGCATGCACAAAAATTAGCTTCTGCGCATGCGCAAAAGTAAAATCCAAGATGGCAGTGCCCATGGAGCCACCGACAGAACTGCGGAGTTACTACCTACCCTATAGAAACGGATAGAAACGGTAGGAACCCACCTCTGGTTGGAGGCCTTGCACCAAAAGGAGATGGAACAGTGCAAAAGTGTTGATGGTGAATGGAAAAAATAGAGTGGGGTAGTGGCTATTGGAGATGCATGCAGGAGAGTTCTGTGGCAGATGATGGGAAGGATTAGGTGAGTATAATTATTACACAGGAGTAAAATAGGAATGGGATTTGGAGTGAGGTGATGCTAGAAAAAGGAAAGAGGGTGAGGATTGAATGACAGCCGAGGGAGAAAGCAGTGAAAGCAGTATCACCATTCAGGATGGTGTGGAGCTGAAGATTAGGATCAGCCAGCATGTCTTTTTGCATTTGGCAGGGGGAAGATGTTGCTCTTTTTCACCTGATGGAAAAGCCTTGGCAGTAGGTCTGAATGACGGCAGTTTCTTAATGGTAAATTCAGATACTTTGGAGGATCTTGTTTCTTTTCATCACAGGAAAGATGCTATTTCAGAAATACGATTTTCTTCTGGTAAGTAATTGGTTTCAGATCAGAGACACCTGGGAATAATAGTGCTTTATGTTCAGAAGAATTAAAATGAACATTTATAAGAGTGAATTTCACTACAGTGGCAGGCTGCATTCTGTGTGCATGAGGATCTATAGTAAAACCTAGTCAAAAATCTTAGAAATATTAATATTCACACCTTTAGGAGGAAATATCTGAGTATAAACTGCTTAGAGAGGGCTATAGAGCACTGTAAAGCACTATATAAGTCTAAGTACTATTGCTATTTATGTTAATTTCATTAAATGAGTCACATTTGTATTTTAGAACTAAATATGTTAGTTGCTAATATAAAAAGGACAGGGAAAATAAAACCCTGCGGGGACAGATCCATGAAGTCATCAAAAGCTGAAGTCCACACAAAAGAGATCTTTTTTTCCCCATGAAATACTTATTAAATAAGAGTCATTTTTGTGAGATTAGTGGATATATAAATTTGATAAATAAAATACAAATATTGTTAAATATTTTAAAACTCAAAGGGGAAAGATTTTTGGTTCTCTGGGTTGTATAGCAAATTATTTCTAATTTAGAGAACCACTGAAGATTAATTAACTATAATTATAGTCCTTAACACATTTAATCTTACTTTGTTAATATCATATACCATATTTTTCGGAGTATAAGACACACCGTAGTATAAGACGCACCTTCGTTTTTGGGGAGGAAAATAGGAAGAAAAAATCTGCCTACCAGGTATTCATCTGGCTAGTGTCCTTACTCTGGTCAGCTTCA
>JANHFT010001988.1:64291-98036 GCA_032467955.1 Pseudoxenodon macrops | reverse complement strand
TATTCATCTGGCTAGTGTCCTTACTCTGGTCAGCTTCAGCACATTATTTTATCCCCTGATTAGGGCTGGGGGAAAAAAGCTCCTTTGGAGGGAGTAGCAATGAAAAAAGCCTGCAAAGATCACTTCACTTGTTTGCACCTCATTAGATCTGTAAAAAAGCTTTGAAAAAGCTACAATCGGAGTATAAGATGCTTCTTATACTCTGAAAAATACAGTACATTTATTTGCAGCCATACATTTTAGCAAAATTGATATAAAATTTAAATAATCCATGTCTATTTTCTGTTCACTTGTGTAAATGAACATGTAACAAAACAACTTGCATTGTTTGCAATGACCACAAGTAAGATACAAATGCATATAATGCTGTTAATATTAGAGAGAATGTATTGAACTGATATGGACTGTTGTACTTTTATTTGAATTTTGTTAAAATCGATGGTTGCAAATAAACATATAGATTATTTTGTTCACTCTTCTGTCAGTGCTAATTTTTTCATGCTTTCAGTGTACATCTCTTAGAATTATGAGAGTTTCAGTAACATTGCCGTTCTGAATCCATGCATTGATACAGTCACCATTAATTGTAGGGTGCTGATGGGACTGGAAGGATTTATATTTATATTTATATGGTCATTTGCATTTTTTTAGAGAGGCCACTTGGAAGTTTATATATGTCCTCAGGGTCACTTGAGTAGTGCAAATGGGTATAGACCTTTCTTGGAACTGCTGAAAGGACTGTGTGGGGAGCTGTGCTGAACACAGGTGCAGGCTGTTGGGGATGACGCTGTGTTGCCTGCATCTGAAGTGCAAGTGGTTCCTGTAGTCTGCAATTTTTAGAAATCCGTTCATACTCCCGCACTATTCAAAGGGTTTCATCCAAAAATGCATAGCTAAATGTCTATGGAGAGTCTCAGTCATCCAGGTCATGGTTGTCCCAAAGGTGCTTTTTTCAAGAGGTAACTGGACTTTCTTGTTTTTCTTTGAAGACATTTAGCTTCTCATCCAAGAAACTTCATCAGCTCTGAGAAGAAAAGAAAGTCCAGTTGCCTCTAGAAAAAACACCTTTGGGACAACCATGAGCTGGATGACTGAGAATCTCCATAGACATCTGAGTCTAGATAAAGTGATCCAAATGTTGGCATCTGCTGAAGGCACTTACCGGTAGAATACTGAAAATGATATGAAAATACTTACTTCCTTCTAATTGCATTGCAGGGTCTGGAAAATACCTAGCTGTAGGATCTTATGATAGTTTTGTAGATATCTACAATGTAATGAGCAGTAAAAGGGTTGGAATCTGCAAGGGAGCCTCCAGTTATATAACCCATATGGATTGGGACGTAAGAGGTAAGGAAATACAATTGCTGTAAAATGATTATTCTTGGTAGCTGCTGGTGGGGTAAATGGCTACTAATGGCTGGCAAAGCCAAGTGATATAATTGATGTAGCCACTTAAATACAATTGTCTACCATCTTCTTTTGAAAAATGCTAAGAACACTTAAGGACAGTAAATTAAACCAACTCTAACTTTTTGAAACAGATTCTGTAATAAGGCTTGCCAATGAAGTCTTTCTTCCTCTTTCATCCCCCACTATTTTTCCAGTGTGATGGGAAATCCTCAGGATGGGGAGTTTTATCACAGAGGTTTTATATCTCTTGGGGAGCCAATTTTAGTTGTAGAATTTAGCCAAATAAATAGACTGGAAAGATGTTTGAAGCTATTTGTGTTTGGAGCAAAATGAACATTCCCTGGGAAGTTGAAACAATTCTCTTCTGTGCTCCTTAGTCCACAAAGTACATAGAATCCTGGTGACCTGGGTGGTTTGCCCAGATGCTGAACTGCTGATTACTCTGTGGGCATCCTTTGTGATTTGTCAAGGAGCTGCTTTCCTCCTAATTGGCTTTTGGAGTCAAGTGTGTGAAATGGACGTCTGATTTCACTGCTGCCAATGTTCTTGGTGAATGTGTGACAGATACAAAACAGCAGCAGTGTTCATACAGTCTGCTCGATGGCCTGGGAAATTGCAGGTGTCACAGCTGTTGAAGGAAGTCTCTGTCTGCCACTCACCCTGATTCCAGACAATTGTCCCTGATTACAGTTCTACAGTTTAGAAAGTGTAAAGCTATACAGGGTAAGTTTCTGATAATTCTGAAGGTTTCCTAAATAATTTCCTAATAATAGTGATAAATATCTCCCAAATGCCCTGAGTAAGTGTCATAATTTAGCATTCTATGGTCAATCAAAAGTTCAATAAGATCATCAGTGAGCTCTGCTTTTTGTTTTATTTTTTCCAGGCAAGCTTCTACAAGTCAACACTGGTGCTAAAGAACAGTTATTTTTTGAAGCTCCACGGGGGAAAAGACAGATAATTTCTACTGCACAGGTAAAAATATACCCATTATTTTGTTTTGTTTTGTCATTTACATGATCACTGGGTATTTTTTCTACAATTAAATTTCAGATTAGAAGAATTGAAAATGACCTTTTTATATAATCTAGCAGAAAATGGGGTCTTAATCATACTTAAAACAAACTTTTGTGATTTGAATGGCACTTCTCAGGATTAAAATGAAGTAGTACATGATGCTTGCTTGCTTGCTTTTCTTAATGTGTAGAGGCCACACCTTAAGCGAATCAGATTATATATTTCTATAAAAATAAAATCCATTAGGTAATGTCTTCATTTAAATAATGATAAATGATAAAGAAAGCAAAACACAATTGCTTATGTATTGTATTAGTTAAGTTTCACTGGATCTTGAATTTGTTTTGGATAGTGTGCTACATTGAAGCTTTCTTAAATGCCACTGAGACTGTTGCAAAATAGTGACTATGAGGAACAGTGGTGCTTCTAGAAAAATTCCTTTATGTCCTCCAGATGTCTTAACTTTCATGCATTTTTTAAAAAAGATGCTTATTTTTTGTTAATGAAAAGCTAAATATAAATTTCTACTATATTTGTAAGAATGTCTCTTTGTTGTTTCTTAAGAACAAATTTTTTGTTCTTAAGAAATAACAATGGTTATCTTTTGTTTGGAAATACATACTTCATTCAGTTCCTTGCAAAAGAAAAAGTTATGTGAGCTTATAGGCTACTAGGGCTCTACAAAAGGAGATGGGATGTAGTTATATATAATAAATGGGTGGTTTTGAATGGCTTTACCCTTAGTGGCAGTCATAATTAATAATGTATTTTCTCTTCTTGGCAGCCATTTCTTGAGCACATCCAAACTATAGTCTCAAAACTTTTCAAAAAAGGATTTTTCTAGGGTATTGATTCATACCTACTGTGTGATTATTTTATGTCTATAAATCCTGAAATTGTTTTCTGTCATTAAATAACCTTTTTTCCCATGTTTAATTAACAAAGTTTGATTGTAAAAAACATTAGTATTATTTTTCCCCACAAAGCTAGCATCCCTAATTAATATTATGGTTTGCATCACTGAAATGACACAATAGTCAATGGAAACAAGCCATTAGAAGCTACAAATAAGCAATTAAAGAAATTTAATAGAACAGCATAGAATAGCATAGTGAGTATTGCTGTGTTGCCCTTTCAGGGAGACTTAAGAAACTCATCTCTATGAATTCAGTTCAAATGCTACAAGTATGATTTTTACTAATCACCAGCAAGACACAGGAAGTCCAGGGAATCTTTATGATTTCCATATAAAAAAAAAGACCTTCCCAAAATTTTCTACAAATGAATAAGAAGAACATAAAAATCACTGAGTTGCAATCCTATGTGCATTATATAAAAGTAAGCTCTGGTTAATCAAGTAGGGCTTATTTCCAAGAAAACATTCCCTGGATTGTTCTGTAACTACTGCAGATTTTTTTCCCCTCTGCAGTTTAACTTCTGTCATTCAAGAAAGTCATATAAGCAGCAAATTTTCATTGTTGGACCCAGTGTCAATGGATCTTTTATGCACAAAATTTATTCAATTTTGTAATTGAAACCATTATGTTTACAGGTTAGCTACAGTCAGAATAATAGTTAAAACTAATAGTTAAAATAAAGCATTGGTCCTCTGTTAAGTATTACAGCTGAAAAATCCATTCAAATATTTTTTGTTAAAATTAAAATGATATTAATAATCAAAATAATTGCCAGGCATGTAAAAGTAAGATCTCATTTGTAATAGTTTGATATTTTAAACTAAAATTCAGTTTAAACTAATATATTGGCATATAATTAATTATATGCATCAGATTTGACCAAATCCCGATCTCTGGAAAAGGTGGATTAATTCAGAATAGATGTTCATCAAGATGGAGAGGAAAAAAACTTTCTGGTTTTAAGCCTCAAAGAAACACCAGTCCTTACCTATTTCTCTGAAAACATGGGCACCAAAAAGAAAAAGACTACAGAAGCTGCAGCCCATAAAAGAGAGAAGTGTTTCTCATATATGATGATGGGGGAAAGGAGGAATATTTAGTGTTAGTGACTGACAAGAATGCTTCTAAACCAGAGTAATTTTTGTGATCAGGTTACTATCTTTATAGGCAGAAAAGATTTCCTGGACATCCTGGACGAGTGTTTTAGGTACGTGCTGTGAAGGAATATGGCCAATAATTGGAGAAGTCACAGATGTAAGTGCTTCGTGCCTCAGCAGTGACAATACAGTCTTGGCAACAGGAGATGATTTTGGATTTGTAAAACTTTTCCATTTCCCTGCCAAAGTAAGTAAAATTAATGGCTGCATAATAAAACAAGGCAATCCTATAGTTTTTACATTTAGCAACACACTTATTAGGAGGAATCTACAATATTTATTTTAATCTATCTATCTATCTATCTATCTAAAAACTTTAAATAAAATGTGTTAGTCTGAAAAGGTACTACAAGACTCCTGATTTCTAGCAAAAACGAATTCATCATTATAGGAAGTATGGATTTATTGTGTTGGAGAAGGAGCAGTGCTTTCAACATTGGAAAGATAAAATTATGCCAGTCTCACAATTGTGGATTGCAAATATATGCTCCTTTTGCATTTATGAACTAGCTTTCTTTCAACACAGTGGAAATTAATTTTCTGTGGGTGGCAATTTAATGATTTCTTTAAAAATTAGGCTGAATCATGCCTGTTGTATGTATTAAGTTTTCTGTGTATAATGTTTCTTTCTTTTTTCCCTATAATTTTAAACGAGGAATCCATGCAAATTGTGGAATATTCATAAATGTACCAATCAAGCTTCATAGCTGTGTTAATGATTAGGAAGAGTTTTTATGTTAAATCTGAACATAAATATTCAGTTATGCATTGCATAGTAGAATGTTCAAAGACTAAAGTATGTGCATATTTCAAAATTACTTTGCTGGAGACCTGCAAATTTCAGTTTTAATCTAATATCTCCTTTCTTTTATATCTGTTCTAGTAAGAATCCTAACATTGGCTTTAACTGCATAAATGGATGAGACTGCAGTTAAAGCAAAAAACAAAAACAAAAGCAAAAATCACTGACATGTTGAATTATCTAAATAATTAGATAATTATTTTTATTTAATTGTGTATATATTTCAAATTTAGGGAAAGTACAGCAAATTTAAGCGGTATGTGGCTCATAGTACACATGTGACAAATGTCCGCTGGACTTACGATGACAGTTTATTAGTCAGTATTGGAGGAGGAGATATGTCGCTAATGTTGTGGACCCATGAGATGGAGGGTCATCGAGAAAGTAGGCAGTGTGATAGTGAAGAATCTGACCTGGATTCTGAGGAAGATGGGGGTAAGTAACCATGTCAATTTTAAAGAATAGAATGATTTCTTTTTATAAAATCTGCAGTATGAAATAGCAACATCTATTTAGGTATCATCGGTTAATTTCTATTATGGTTCGACTATACGTGGGACGGTATAGTCGAACCATAATATAATAAGATCATATACCTAGCAGTTCAAAAGAATACAAATGCAAGTAGGTACCACTTCAGTGGAAAGATAACAACGTTCCATATACCTTTGGGGTCATGCTGGCCACATGACCATGGAAATTGTCTTTGGACAATGCTGGCTCCCTTGGCCAAGAAACAGAGATGTGCATCATGCCCTAGAATCTGACACAACCAATAGGGAAACCTTTACCTTTTTTTATCTGGGGAAGAGAGTACGCTCTAAATGAGGTGTGTTCAACCCGCTGCCCACAGGCTGCCTGTGGTCCTGGATAACTAGTACCAGTAATGCAGCCCCACAAGTTCGTAAAGTTTTAATATTATTATGTGATTTATGTACATTAACTATACTATACATTTTATATGTATATTTTATATGCCCAAGGTAATTCTTCTTCACTCAAAAGCAAGCCAAAAGGTTGAACACTCATGCATTAAATATTTTAGAGAGTGTTGGGGTTGTTTTGGGTTTGGACCTAGAATATTTACTTGTTTAGCATTGTGAATACTTGCTTAAATAGCATAAAGCAGGTATGTCAAACTGGTGGCCTGCGGGCCAGATGTGTCACACACAGGCCACGCCCACCCCAGTTCCGAAAATGAAAAAAGTCACGATACATAAAAAAATGTCACGATACATTACGTGACGGCAACATGACTTGGCGAGTTTGACACCCATGGCACAAAGTATAAGTTGTAATATTATTGCAGAGTAAAGTGGGTCTTTTAGGAAAAGAAAGGTTCTTCCTGTTTGAAAGACTATATTAGAATCAAGCTATTGATTTGTCTTTAGTCTGATATATAAAGATATATTTATCCTTATATAAATAAAATATTATAATATCTACTCTATTTCTTAGCTCCAATACTATTACAATTGTGATTATTTTATTAGGATATGATAGTGATGTCACAAGAGAAAATGAAATTAATTACACCATTAAAGCCTTATCAACCAACATAAGACCTATGTTTGGAATCAAGCCTCATCTACAGCAAAAAGAGCCTTCAGCTGATGAAAGGTACTTCCAACGTTGTAAAAAAAAAATTTATGTACTATATGGCCACTAGCTTTCTATAGCAATTCTGGGCAACTAACATGCATATGGATTAATGACATGTAACAATAATTAGTAATAAGATGCTTAAACTTAGGATCACTGCAGTAGTGGTTTGCTACCGGTTCTACCTGGATAGGGCGAACTGGTAGCCATGGCGGCGGGAGGCTCTGCCCACCCACCTGGATGTCATCATGGATTGTCTGTGCATGCGCAGAAGGTTCTGTGCATGTGCAAAAGGTTCTGTGCATGTACAGAAGTGCCACGCATGTGCTCGCACATTCACTGTTGCGAACTGGTAGCTCCAGAATTTGAAACCCACCACTGAATCACTGGTTTAGTTAATGGCGTAATGGATCCCCATTTCTTTAGAAATAATTTGTATTACATACTTCAAAATCTTGTAATTGAATCCCGCTGTATTTCATATTTGCAGTTCTGCAAATTCATTTGAATGCATTTCTGGGTTTTAACCATGAACCTTAGATTTAAAGTCCTGTGTGGTATCATTAGATAGGATAACCAGTGCCCAAGAAAACCTCCACCGTAATTCTAACCTTAAGATGGGAATGTTGTGATAATAGTTTTCCTACCAAGCCTAATAATATATTCTTTCTTCATGCATTATTCAGGCAGACATTTGAAAGTGTCATTTCTAGCACAGCTGGAAGCAAAACATTTGAGATTTGTAGGACATTCTTATAAGAAGGCTGAAAGAGAACACAAGTAACTCTAGTAAAGAAAAGATTACTGACGAGGTAGATTTACTCAGGGATCACAGTCTCGTTGAACAGTGGATGGATGAAAAAAATCTAATACATTTAAACACTTTTACATGGCACTGGTAAAAATATTTATTTCTAGGTGATTTACAGAAGCTCACAATACATTGTACATCCTGTTGTCCATTATGCTTTACATGTACATTTTGTACTTAGTATCAATATCTTTGTTCAAAATTGGGAATCAGTCCAGACACAGATTTACTAATAACGCAGTATGAAACGTATATTAATATGTCATAAGATATATCTGCTATAAATTATTATTTTTTGTAATTTAATTTTCCTGTTTATTTTTTATGCTTGCTATGAAGGCAAGGAGTTGTAAGGTGAGTTACTCTTTATAAAATCACCATAAATCATGTTATCAAGTCAAAATCTCATTAGAAAACAAAATAGGTTTGAATTTAGGGAAATGATATTATTTGTCAAGTGGGTTTCTAAGGAACATTGTGTTGGAACGACATGGTTTCCTTTGACTGTGTTTACAGAATGCTTTGAATGTGAGATTACCATGTTTCCATCTCCAGCAGAGTATTCCTATGATTGCTGGGGCAACATCCGTTGTGTATGTCAGAGGCTATTGGATATATGAGTTTCTTCCCTCTGAGAGTGGGAGTATGATTTCTTAGGGGAAATTTTATACAAGATATTTTTGCCAGCCTTCCAGGATAGCTGTTTCTGCAACCAGGAAATCACTATCTTGGAAAACTCAAAAGGAGTTGTACTGAGGCTGGATGATTACTGGATCTGTTAGATCCTAACTACACACATCTATCTGCCTATAAGTTATAACGGTTGGGCAATTTTGCTTTACTTAAATCTTTACCGTCTTCGGTCCATCTATCTATAGTGTGGGAAAGTAGACCAACCTTTTAAGAGGACATGTTGTCCCAGCGCTTTGAGCAGCACTAAGATTCTTTTTATTTTTAGGAAGGAATTGAGAAAATGGTTTGCACAATCTGCGTGTTGGTGTTTTGTTATAGCTCAGTTGTTCTATAAATCAAGAGTTATCCCTCATACTCCTCAGGTTGCCAATTGAATAGGCTGTGGAATATTACCAGGGAGAGTTGGGAAAGGACCTTATTTTAGGAAAAAATCAGATGTTGTTTTGAATAAATTACTGCCTTGCATATTTTTACTTCTTAAGCTTCTTAAAAAACACATCTGAGTACAATTGTCTTTGAGGGGAGTATAAGAAGGTGGGGTTTTAATTATGTTCTTCTTTGGTTATGAATGTTGATCATATTATTACAAAGGGTAAGAAAGCTGCTGTGATCAACCAGTTTCTTCTAATAGTTTCCACAAAGAGCAAATAAAAATTCCATTTTTAATGAAAACATATTTATTTATTTTTTCATACATACATACATACATGTAATTCTGAGGCTTCCAAACACTGGCCAGTATACAGGATTAAAAGCAGAAAAGCAATACAAATGTAAGCACCTGGAAAAAACAATACTTTATCAGATAAAATTTGACATAGGCTCAGCACCACCCTAATCCAAATCCTTGGGGAATAGCCAAATTTTCAGTGGTGTTTTGAATATCATCAGGGTGGGAGCCATATGGACTGATAATGTCCCAGGACCAGAGGGCACAAGTCTTGAAGACTGGGTGAAAATTATCCATAATTGTTGTGTCAAGGGCTGACTTCTTGGGGAGGAATTACATCACTGGTTGATTTAAAGATGGAGGAACCAGCCTTTCCATAAAGCAAGCTGTAGTTGCACATGGACCCAACTACATGTCACCACCCAGGCTGCTTTAACAACCTAGGTTCTTAGAACAACCCGTATAAGTGGCTGAGCTCGCTTTTTAAGGATCCTGTCTACATCATGAGTGACAGGCTTAAAAACAGCCCAGGTAAAAGACATCAGACACCTTAGTTGGACTTGAAACTTGAGTACATCTGAATAATTTTATCCATTAAGTAGCTAAAATATTCTGTGAAGCAACTCTGTGAACCTTGAACTCCACCAGGAAGGAACAAGTCACACTAAACAGGGCCATTAGGAGGATATTGGTAGATATAATAATAAGAGTGGAGAAATAATATTTTGCCACCCACAGGCTTATTTGGGTTTGGCCAGATTCATTCTTCACTCTAGTGCTCTTACTAATGCAGATCTTTCATTTTCAAATGACTGTTTTGAGGAAGCAAAGCTATATCAGATCACAAAGTTACTGTACCTTTGTTATTATAACTAAAGAGCTATATCAAGCAATCTTTCTAAATTATGTAAGGTTTAGAATCCAGAGAGTATAGTACTGCTTTCAAATTACCCTCCCCTGATGTAATTTATTGTTAGATTAAACTATCTCTATGTTGGCAGGATAATTTTAGTGACGTGCTTAACAAATGAAATGATACTGAGTGGAAGTATTCCTATGAAGAGATTGATTAATAGGTGGAATTGATTTGAAGTTTATGCAATCTAGTTTGTGTATTATAATTTGGATGATATAAGTATTAGATAGTATTGTGGGAATAGATAGCATATTCACCTGTAGAATTGCTTCCAAAATGATTGCTGCTAGTACTGTTTATCAAATGAGATTATGTAGCTGTTCATACTTTCTTTCATGCCAATTATACTGTGCAAATAAAAACAGTAAAGAAGTGTTGTGGAAAACATGGGGAATTTACCAGCGGAAGCTGGCTACCCTTCATGAAATTCTGTATATAAGGCAGGATAACTGCATAAAGGCTCTGTTTTGCTCTCACTGTAGTTCAGTTCAGAGGTTCTAAATATTTTTAAGTAATGGTAAGAGGCGTGGAACTCCACATATCGCCGCCCCCCGCTTCTCCTGATAGTTTTCTTGCTGTGTCTAGGGGCAATAAATGAACAAGTGTTACTTGGAGTTGCTTGACGTTGACTGTTCATCATTGGGGATCCCAATAAATCATATGAATAAGAATATATTACATTTATATCCCTAATTCCAGCATCACTAGGAATGTAAAAATAGATCCTTAAAAAACATTTACAATTTTTCCTTCAACCTTTTGCCTCTTGGTAGTAATACGTCCTCAAAAAAAATTTTTTTAGACTCAGACATTGTGCTGAAGAGAAAATTAAAAGAAATCTGCAATAATGGTGAATATCTGTAGCTCGGGTTTAGGATGAGGATGAAGGTTCATTCTTCTTGTGGGTTGGTTACCTACCTAGGCTAGGTAACATCTTTAGTGGAGTTTAGGGGAATGAAATAATTCTATATAAACCTTACCTATTATGAAGAAAAGAATACTGATATTTTTCCAAAAGCAGCTATTTTAATGCATCAGTTTCAAGCTAGATTAGAATAAGTAATCATCTTCTTTTTCCTATCTGCTGCTGAAAAGAGGTTCCAGGTAATACTTTCTCTTTCATCCACTTACTCCATATTTCTGTATCATCTTCCATTGCCCTCCAAAGCTATCTGCCACTGTAGTGTCATTATTTATTTATACCTGCACTTACCAACATTGATCACGCGATGTTATTTGCATACATAAGTACCTAAATCTTTGTAAACTAACTGCTATTATGTGAACAAACATAAAATGAAACTAATGTGCGAAATTCAGTCAATTGTCAAAGACAAGTTAACATAGGGTTTATTGGAAATGTTACAGGTGGTTTTAGTTGATTCAGTTTTCAGTTTTATTTTTAAGAGGTGAGTGAAACTTCTGGCAGGGAATAAAAAAGGTAATAGCTAAATCAAAAAATATGCAAGAAACAGGTTCTCTGTAGTCTTGTTTAAATTATTTAATGGTATTTCTATTTCTGATAAAGAACATTTTGCAATTGCTCTTTTCATAAATAGAAGACAGAATCTTCTTGCAATCCGATTCTTATGTGGCTATGTGGGGAGAGAACTGCCATTTTTGCAGATTGTCTCTGCCTCATAATTAGGAAATAAGAGGTGGATGAATTATTGTCATAGAGCTGGAACAAATTGCAAATAAAACCCATTGAAATAAAATAAAAATAAAACAGAAGAAGAATTTTTAGTTAGTGGTAGATTTATTCACCAATAGGCAGTCAAAGTATGTCTAATTTTACAGGCAGTATTAACAGACTTAAGCAGCATTCAATAAAACTAAATAATACTGATCTGATCAACAGTTGTATATAAAAATAATCAGGATTTCCTGTGTGTTTTACCAGATAAGGCATTATAAGGGAAGTACTAGGATCCTTATAGAGGGTACAGTAGGGCAAGATATAATTTCAACAGTTCCTATCTACAGGGCTTAGTCTTAGCTCATAAGAAACTTTTTTATACTGGCCCTTCAATACTCCTGTAGGGAGAACGTTGCATTAGTGTTCTTCGAAATTTAGAAACAGTTAAATGATGTACTGTATATATCTTGCTGATTTGAAATGGGGGGGCTTTAACTGCTCAGAAAAACATTTTGTGTTGAGCAGACTAGTGCTTTTGGGCTTCTAGATCTTTATTTATCTTATTGGTAAAATGTATTGGCCACCCATCTTACCCAGATTAACTCTGGGTGACTTACAATCATAAAAGATAAAAACTATAAAGCTAAAAGATATAAATAACACATTGCTTAAATGCATAGTTCACATTCTTAACCTAAGAATACCCTTCTGGAAATGCTAAGATGTTAGGATTTTTGTGAAATTCATCCCTTTCTTAGACAACTTAGAACTTTGCCGCCTTTGGTATGACCTAAGCCTAGTTTGTAAAATTATCTGCTACAACGTCCTACAACATTACATGAGCACAAAATAGATAAAAACTTAAAGTGAATCGCTCCAAACTCAGTTGCAGAAAATATGACTTCAGCAACAGAGTTGTCAATGCCAGGAATGCACTACCTGACTCTGTGGTTCCATCCCCAAATCCCCTTAAGACTGTCTACTGTTGACCTCACCCCATTCCTAAGACGTCTGTAAGGAGTGTAGCATAAGCGCACCAGCGTGCCTACCGTCCATGTCCTAATGTTCCCTTTTATTTGTATTCATTTCATGTATTCAAATCATGTTTATACTTACATATATTATCTTGACAAAATAAATAAATAAAACAAAAACAAAAATAAATTGTCCTAGTCCATACTGATTCATAGCTGTTCTCAATAAGGAAAGAATGCACACTTGTGTGGAGAAAATAATATTTGCAAGCCAGTGTGGTATGATGCAAGTCTATGCACCTGTTTCACTTTAGTCATCCCTACCTGTTTCCTTAACTGGAACATAGTATAGCCTTTATTGTCATTGTACATCATGTATGCAACGAAATTGGTTATAAAGAGCTAACTGGAAATTACCTTTAGGAATTTAGATTAGATCCTTTCAAAAGGAGAAAGGAGGTATAAGATCCCAGCTGGGCACTGAAGAATAATTGCACTTATCTGAATGTAGCTTCAGTGCACTTCTCTGGTAAAATGAAAGGATTGAAATGCAATTGCTGCTTTTTGAGCATTTTGCATTTTGGAAAACCATATTCAATCCAGATATTTAAAGGCTTTTACTTGTTCAATATTGTAACATCTAACATTTAGGCATGAAATTTAGGTCTCTTTGCAAAAATCAAAATCCTAGTTTTGATGTAACTGATCTCAAATGCTTCCTCAAAGCAGACATTGGCTAGGGCACTCAAAGCTCATTTAAATGCAGTTAAAGCTCCTTCTGTAAGTTTACCACAAGGTTGCAGTGTGCCTATTAGGCTAGTTTTTGAGGAATAAGATTCTGATTGATTGATTTTGGCCACAAATGGATTTATGTACAGATTACATAGCAGGTTGGAATCGCATTCATATGGCGCCTTTGCAAAGACTTTGATTTTGGGGTTCTTAAAGATATTGTCCAGTAGCTGTCTACCTATAAAGCCATTTATAATCTTAGTCCATTACTCTGCTTTGGGAACTAGATAGAATGCAGATCTAAAATCAATAAATGCAACATGTGTTCTAGTTGTGTAAATTTCAGCCAAAAGCTGAAGTATAAGGGCATAATGCATAAGGGCATGATAGAATGACAAGTTGTAAACCTGCTTACTAGTCTACTGCTAGGTGTTCTAGATACATCTAGTTGACTAATTTGTTTTATATTTTAACTATGCATCTTTAACAAATTCAGATTTTGAACTGCTATATTCTTGCTTGATTTCTGAGCCATGGTGGCACAGTGACTAGAATGCAGTACTGCAGGCTACTTCTGCTGACTGCTGGTTGCCTGCCACTTGGCAGTTCGAATCTCACCAGGCTTAAGGTTGACTCAGCCTTCAATTCTTCTGAGGTCGGTAAAATGAGGACCTATATTGTTGGGAGCAATATGCTGATTCTGTAAAACAAGCTTAGAGAGGACTGTAAAGCACCGTGAAGCTGTATATAAGTCTTAAGTTGCTATCATGCTTTCTTCCTGTCCACTGTATTCTTTTGCTGCTTGTGTCATGTCATTGTGAAATAATATACAGAGGGATCAGAGAAGTCCGTGAGATATTTGTTCCATCACTATACATCTGGTGATAGCATTTGGGACATCATTTTTTTTCACTCATTGTCTACACCTTTACCATCTGATAGTGAGCAGCCAATCCTATTTCATTCTTGCCATTATTCTTAGCATAGTAAAAACTGAGGAACTTTTCTCTTTATCTCATTTGCACTACCTGTTGTATTTGCCGATGTATATTGTTTTGGATACTATTTTGAGATATTTTAAAATTAGATGGTTCTTGTTGTTGAGTGTGCTATGCTACAAAATACTACCATATTTTTTGCTACCCCTGGAATAGTATTCATCTCTATTCATTCAAATAAGAGTTTATAATACATTATCTAAATATGAGCAGAATAAAGACAAGTTTAGGAAATGGATAAATAGAAGATCTGGAAAGTGAGAAGGCAAATTCTGCCAAGAAAGTTTAATTTTTTATGGCTAATAAACACATTAATAAGCAAAGAAAAGCGATCCAAATTAGTTTCTTTATCTCAATAATGAATTAATACTGTCCATTAATGATTAAATATACTTAATTTTTATTTCATTCATTTATACGGTTTTTAAACATGTGGAAGGCAATTAACAAAAATAATAATGTATGCACAATTAAATAAGAAACCTTTAAATAAAACTGATTTCTAATATATTAGCCAGGTAGACTAACATTTTTCATTGTCCAGGTGACAGTTCAAAAGCTATTGTTTTATACTGAATAGGTGACAGACAATTTTTCTTATTCTCAGTTCTTTGTTTCAGACCACCAGTTAGTAGGGCACTGCCTCAGCCTGAAAAACTCCAAACAAATAATGTTGGGAAAAAGAAGAGACCTATAGAGGTAAGAAAAACTGCTGGTTTTTAAAACATATTATTTCAGTTATAATTTCAAGAACAATAGGGAGCTATCTCATTAAAAATATTAAACAAATGTAGGAGCTCTATTTGACCAAGTAGAGGGAATAAATTGTAACACACAATGTGATATTTTATTCTGTATCTATTTAAAACTTAAATAATTAAATCAACTAGTACTTCAATGTTAAAATTGAAGAACAGAGTGAAGTAGGAGGTTTAGATTATGCATTATGTGTCAGTTATGTATGTGGTAGTGTAATGTGGTAATGTAGTTTTTCTCAATGTTGGGGGAACTTATTAAAAGTTGTTTAGTACACATGTTTAAAACCTTTTTTATATAAGAATCCAGTGATTCTAAATATGTTTTTTTAGGATTTAGTGCTCGAACTGGTATTTGGATACCGCGGTAGAGATGGCAGAAACAATGTGCACTATTTGAATGATGGTGCTGATATAATTTATCATACAGCATCAGTTGGGATTCTGTATAATGTGGCAACAGGTAGGAAAACTACATATCTATAAAAGAAAATAGTATGAAACATTATTAATGTTCCCTTCTGTAATGATAATGTTTTTTCCCTCCAGATGTAATACTGGGTTTGAAATAATACATATACATTTTTCTCTTTAGGTTCTCAGTCTTTTTATCAGGAACATAATGATGACATTTTGTGCCTCACTATAAATCAGCATCCCAAATTTGTCAACCTTGTGGCAACTGGCCAAGTAGGTATGTTTCAATTTTTTAAGAAAAAAACAATATATGCTGTAACTGAGCAGGTAGCCAGATGAATTCATAAAGAGAAGGAAAGCATTTAGTTACATTGCTTCTGATTGGTCAGTTACTGGAGTCAATTAAATTTATTCTTATATCATTAAAAATTATTCACAAATCTATTCCTGTTTTTACAATGCCAATTATATTTTCATCCCAGCATTCATCAAAATGATTATTAAATGTGATGAGCCTCACTTAAGCATTTTTTTATTCTGCATAACACTATGAAGCCTGTTATAGACAAACTACAGTATTTTACATAATAAAACAACCATAGCTATGAAATGAAGAAAAGATTTCAAAGCATATTGGATGAAGAGAAGATTTATTTAGCTGGAAGATAAGCAAATTGCATATAACAACTTGCTCTGTCTTGTGAAAGTTGAAAAAGTAGATCTCAAATTTTAGTACATGGATTTTATACAAAATGCACCAAAATTCTGCTATGATTTATGTCATTTGTGAATGATTTCAGGATACAAATGACACAAAATAGTCATGGCTGTGATACATCACAATCATGATAACACAAAAGATATAATTTGGGTTATATATCTGATAACTATGCAAATTACACATTCTATCATTTATACTAATTTATATAATTATATAACATCATAACCTAAATGACTCAAAGGGTATAACTTGTGTTGCTACAATGGAATTTTGGAGAATAAGCCACCCTTTCCTAATTAGTTTGTTAAATAAAATTTCATTTTACTGATCTTTATTCTTTTATTCTAATGATTCCCTGAAGATAATTAAAGAAACTTGCAGGGAGTTGTCTCATCCTAGGTTACATGAGGAAGAGAAAGAATTGTCCGGAATAAAACTTTAAAAAGATGAATTAATTGAAAAGCAATTACTGTAAATAATCCTGTCCCCCATAATTATAACCTATCTTCAGTCAGATTGGATAAACACATTATGCACAGTCCTAATTTTGAGGAAACTACAGTTTGGGAACACCCGTAGCATTGCGTGGAATTAGAAAAAGAGAATTTTTAGTACACGGGCAGTTTTTCATTCACATAATACTGTGTTTCATTCTTTGGCATAACTTGTGAACACTCTGAAAGTAGCTAAGATAATAAATTTTCTGCACTTCTGCGGATTGCTTCAGAAAGAACAAGAACGTGATCTGTCTTTAGCCAAATAACATTTCTCTGCAAAGGGAAAATCCCATATACGGTAATTTAGATGTGAATAATCTACAAGATTGATGTTAAAAAAGTCTCTGTTTTTGCTCTGAACAGTTTATCTTGGGCTTAGGAACAGCATCTAATTACATAGAGATAGCTTAAGTTTAGATTTATTTTTGAAATAAATTGAAATTATACACTTTATACCACACATATATAAATTATCATCTTTTTTGTTTGTAATGATTTTTCTACTGGTTTTCCATTACAGGAGACTCAGCAGACATGTCAAGTAAGAAAAAAGCTAAATTTTAATATCTTCAAATATAACTAAGCATTTTCTGTTATTTAGTGTGTTGTAAATAACTGATTATATTTACATGGTATTAAAACATATTAGTGGTTTTTAATTCGAAACATAAAATTTACCGATTTTTAAATGTTCAAAATTCCCCTTAATTGAAATAAAATATTCATTCTTTGTAATGATAATGTTATTGTTAGTTATAAACCATTTCTGAACTACATTTCTGTTGAGCCTATTCCTTCTCAGTAAATTGTAGCTTTTCAAGCCTATGTTCCAAATACGTATGCCATTCTATTAGATTGTAGTGGCACCTGTGGCAACATATTTGTCTGTCTTGTCAGGTTTCTGGGAGCAAGCTGCGTTAGACCAGAACAAGTCTTTGAGTTCTGATTAATAAGATTTATTAAGAGACTTTAAAGTAACATAACATTTCTGGCAGCAGTCTGCTTTCAAGTGAAAAACCTGTATCTAGGCAAATCAGGGCAGAAGGATGTGCTTCTCATTCATAGATGTGTTCCTCTTTTGTAAAGGAGGAGAAAACTTTAGGTGATGGTTGTCTTGGAATGACTACATGACTAATAGGAGAGTCACAAGGCACCTGCCGAGCACATCTTTCCCAGTGTGTGGGAGATGTGATCCATCTCTTGCCAAGATTCCTTTATGTGGGTAGAGAAGTCCATGACCGAGAAATACAAACCCTTCTTGGCAGCACTACCTTCACAGACAGTTATTTGTTTCCAGGATCCTGTTCTCTCTTGTGCTGTGACAGTCAGTTGGCAAATTGTTGAGAAGACAGTTTGTTTTTTACAGTTTCTTTACCTTCCTATCCAGGGCCATGTAGTCTCCATTTAAGGGCATTATGGCCCACAACTAAAATGGAAACATTTCTAGAAAACTAAATTCAAACTCATGACATTTGGCATGAAGTACTTTTGATTAAGGCATTTGCTCTTATATGTGCTTTAAGGCATTTTTTTCCTTCAGATCTAAAACGAGTTTAGGGTTGCAAGAGAAATCTTAGTAGGATTGAGTTTATGCTTAACTTTTTAAAAGAACAAATGTAAATGTTAAAAAATTAAAAGATGCTTTAAAACAAATTGGAATGCTTTTAATATTAAATATCCTATAAGCTTTCTTTAATAAAATTAATTATTGGTTGTTCTTATATTTGTTCAGCAACAGCTCCTTGTATTCATGTGTGGGATGCAATGAACAAGCAGACGTTGTCTATACTGCGATGTTACCATTCAAAAGGAGTTTGTTCAGTTGGATTTAGTGCCACTGGCAAGCTTCTTCTGTCTGTTGGTTTGGATCCTGAACATACCATTACCATTTGGAAATGGCAAGAAGGTAGGCAAATATTCACTCTGTCTAAAACTAGGAAATTCCCATGAGAGTTTTCAAGAGTCTGTATTTACTTCAAACTAGGATTAAAGAAATCTTGCTGAAATCCTCACTCATAATTTACACAGCAATGAATCTATTAGAATTAGAATTCTTTATTGGCCAAGTTGATTAGACACACAATGAATTTGCCTCTGGTGCATAAGCTCTCAGTGTACATACAACAAGAGGATAGATCATTATCACAGTCATTGTAAAAATACATTCATCATAAAACATTAGATACAACAGGGATAGCTGTGGATACTAAAGCAATCATTATAAATCATACTAGGATGCTAAGTAAACAATATAAATCGTAAGATACAAGCAACAAAGCTATAGTCATAAGAAAATAAGGAGATAGGGAATAGGGAAGATGAGAATAATGAGGTAATTCTGCCTTTCTAGATAACTTGACAGTGTTGTGGGAATTAGTTGTTTAGCAGAGTGATGGCATGGGGGGAAAAACTGTCCATGTGTCTAGTTGTTCTGACATCCTGTGCCCTATAGCATTGTTTTGAGGGTAGAAGTTGAAACAGTTTATGTCCAGGATGCGGGGGGCCTGTAGATATTTTTACAGCCTTCTTGGCTGAATGAAGTATTTTCCTCTTTGTTTCTCAACCTGATTATGCATGATGGACAGAGGGCCAATGAAGGGCACCTTTAAACTCTGGAATACGGAGCACGCATGCAAAATAAACTTGCGAGTATCAGCCTGTATGGGACAGTAAAGCAGGAGGTGGGGTTTGTAGGATGAATGGATATCCAGAGAAGTAAATGTCTGTTTAAGCAGGAAAAAAAAGTATTCATGAAAAATGATAGAATATCTCAACTTAGTTCAAGTCAAACAAATGAATATTATAGTGATCCAAATCTATCGTATAATCACAGCAAAATATTGAGAACTTGCAACATTTTGCTAACATAGCATTACAAATGTTTTCCTGGTCTTGATGCAGCCTAAAATTATTACATTTGTCTTTTTTGCCACAACATTACATTGCTGGCTCATACTCAATCTGCAGTCAACTACTATTGCAAGATCATTTGCACAAGTACCTTTAACCTGAGCATTTGACTTTTATTTCTTAAAAGAAGAACTTTGCATTTGTCTTTTTTACATCAGCTATATCCAGCTTTAATTTGTCTTAAAATCAAGCATACCAGGGCTGCCTGGTCTTGTCCTTAGTACTTCCAATTTATCAACTTTATCCTTCTGCTCTTATGATCTTCTTTACTGATAGTTTGGTTAGAGGGCAACTTGAAAAACTACAGTAACTATTAAATAACTACCTCTTAGGTGTCACAGGCCTAGTGCTCTGTTCTAGAAGCAGAAAGCTAAAGCATGTGAAATAATTTACTATCCTAAAAAGCCTTTGCAATTTAAATATCATCTGATATCTTCTGCCTGTGCAGTGGGTATTAAATGTGCATCATGCAGGGTTTCAGCCATATTTTGTAGAGCTTACTTGTACAGAAAGAAGCTTTAGGTCCTGGATTACATTTATTAGCAGCAATTAATCACTAGTTGGTGCAAATACCTCTCATATTGACCTGCACTTAGATAGGAATACTTAGACTACTTACATGAGCAACATAATGTGGGGATAATAGATCATCACAGATCCCTCTTCAAACTGATAGTTATTAAAAGAATACGATAACCCTTATAGAATGGGAAATAATACAGGGGTTAATAGCAGACTTGCTATATTGTTCATACAAAGATGAGATGTAAGAAATTTAGAATTGTATAAGTATAATGTCCTGATTGTTTTTAAAGTGTTAAATACTAAAATTTCCTAAGTGAATAACAATTTTCATTAACAAAGGTAAAAATAAAAATGTTACTATTAGCAATAATATTATTATCAGCATCAATTAGAAAAATGATCAAATATGTAATTTAATGATAAAACACAATGATGCTACAACTGTACCTAAAATAATATTGGTTAAGACACTATTTGTTTTCACCATTTCTTGATACAGTTATATATATCTGAATGTAAAGTATAATTAACTCTTCCCACTAGGTGCCAAAATTGCCAGTAGAGCTGGTCATAACCAACGTATTTTTGTAGCAGAATTCAGGCCTGATTCGGACACTCAGTTTGTTTCAGTAGGAGTAAAACATGTGAGATTTTGGACCCTTGCTGGAAGAGCCCTTCTTAGTAAAAAAGGACAGACAAGTTCAATAGAAGATGCACGAATGCAAACCATGCTCTCTGTGGCATTTGGAGCTGTACGTAATTTAAAAGAATATTTTAAAATATTAATCAACTTTAAAACCACTTTTTGTAATTGCTGCTTAGTATATTTTCCCACTCATCCAATCCAAAAAAGACTAAGGGAGGCTGTATATTACTTGAACCAGGGGTGGGTTGTGAATATTTTTGCTGCCGGTTCACTCAGGGTCGCGCTGCGCATGCGCAGAAGCAAAATCCAAGATGGTGGTGTCCACAGAAACACCAATGGAACCGGCTTCGTGACATCACCATGGAGTTACTAACGGTTCTATAGAACTGGATAGAACCGGTAGGAACCCACCTCTGACTTGTGCAATGACTGAATGATGCTATGAACACAGTATGTGTCATTTGTGGGGAAAAGCTTATAGTTTTAGCTATTGTGTAGCATACAGGTGCCCTTTCAAAAAGCAGAGTATTGCTAGTTTTCTCCACAGATCCCAAAGTTTCTTTTAACTAATTCCATGGCTATGGAATAAAAAAGTAGTAGAAAGTACTTAAGAAGTGATAATAGTGCTTAGGAACCCCTGTAAGCAAAAATGTAGGTAAAGTCTCAGATCAGTTACTAAAGGATAATTGTGATTAGTGCTATTAAAAGCCAATAAGAAGTAAAGAACCACTAGCTTTTTGCACTTGCCATCAGTTGCAAAATGACTAGGTGTTTTTTTCTCCCAAACCTAGAACTAAAGTCAGGTTGGGATTGGGGATTGGGCACTACGATATGTACAAATTGTCCTTTCATAGTAAATGCTTGCATTCATTCCTTTTTGAAATCAGATGATGGACATATTTTTCCCCCTTTTCAGAATAATTTGACATTTACAGGTACCATCAGTGGAGATGTGTGTGTTTGGAAGGACCACATATTGAATCGAATTGTGGGCAAAGCTCATAATGGTCCTATATTTGCAATGTATACAACATTACGTGATGGCTTAATTGTAACTGGAGGCAAAGAGAGGCCGTGAGTCTTGTTTTCTTATATGAATATATTTTGTTTGTTTGTTTGTTTGTTGTCTGATATCCTGAGATCATTAAATGCAAACTCCTACATAATCAGATATCAGTCATGAAAAAACCATTTTGGTATTACAAAATTGGTTTAAATACCACAGTAACTTTTGAAAAGCACAAACTGAGGTATTATCCTTTTTTAAATACTGAATTTCTGTTGAATTGTTTAAGTTAATGAACAGTACTTTGTCTTAGGGACTTTCATCTATTTTCTCTGAAAAGACTCTTTCTTATTTTGGCTAGATCAAAAGAAGGAGGTGCAATTAAGCTATGGGACCAGGAACTTAGAAGATGTCGAGCCTTTAGATTAGAGACGGGACAAGTAGTTGACTGTGTCCGTTCTGTGTGCAGAGGCAAAGTAAGTCAATAATGCAATATGGCCCAGGCCAAAGGTAGATATACAAATAACTGGTATTGTGCCTTGTTTCCATGATTTTTCATTAAAAGTTACAGTAAAATATTAACACCACATTTAAATATATTATTTAATATATTTAATATTAATATATTAATACATTAAAAATATTAACAAATGACAGTATATTAATTCCTGTTGCTTCATAACAGTTTGGGATGGTAGGCACAGAATTTTGAAACCATGTTATAGGCACTGCCCTCAAATGGCTGCCATTGTGAGTGTTTTCAGTCACAAAACATGAATTTATGTTTTAATAGGTGATCATGGCAATAGATGGTTAGAATGGGTGTGGCTAACAAAAAACAACCTTATTTTATTGTTTATTAAATTTAGAGGCCACTTGCTTCTAGAATGACTTGGAGCATCTTGTACTTGGGGCAAGTACATTGTCAAATAAGATATCGACTGTAGCCACCTATTATTTTATTTATTAAGAAAACTGATTGAGTATTTGAAGAAGTTGGGTATATTATTAGAAATACAAATTAGAGTTAAGGAAAGTTGTTTACCTGACCTCCGCCAGCTGCTCGTTAATTAAAAAATTTAAATAATCATATGGGGAGGAAATTTGGCAGGTGGTATGGGAGATTTGAAGGGCCCATGGTGCTTATATATGCCATACTGGAAAATTGGATTCTAAAGCCAAGAACAGACAATACTTAGGTCATCATTTTTCCAAAGTGGTTTAGTGGACCAATGTCCATGTGGTCACATAAGGGGAAAATTGGGGATTTTTATGCATTGTGTGTGTGTTTCTGTGAATGTGAATTTCAGATAGATCTTTGCAAATCTAGGAAATGTATTTACAATTTTACAAAAGTTTTTTTCTTTGATTATTTTTTTTAACATTGGAAGAAAATTACACCTGATGGATTTGTCTATTTGTTGCCAAGTTTAGCACAATTGTCCAGAAAATGCCATTCGGCTTTCATTTTCAATGTGTCAAAAGTGGAAAATTGTTATGTAGCCTGAATGCACTTATTCTGACATCCATGTTTAAATTAAGTTTAACTGTAAGTTAAAAGAACACAAATATATTATATTTTTGTCCTAGCCACTTTTGGATACTTCTAAAACACGATACTCTGGCTGCAGCCTTTGTAACAACCACAAGATGACAGTACAGAATTACAGTTTTCAGTATTTGTTATCTAGTAGACATCCAGATGTTTGCAACCCTGATAGAGTAGTCCTAGGATAAACCCTGTCAAATATTCTCAATGATTAAATGAGTTTCTCTTTGTCTTATAGTATCAGAAAATATCTTATTTCTTCTGCTGAAGAAACTTTTGAGTAAGGGTTAACCATACCAAGAGTCTAGCAATAGTAATAAGAGTCATTTGTTGATGTGGGCAGCTAGATAGATAGAAATCAAATAACTGCATACTATAAATAAATGGTTTATTATAATCCTAAACTTTGATAGATGGTAAAGTCAAAATGGGGACCACAACAGTGCAATCAAAGCTGCTGAAGTATCATGCATTGCACATGAAAAACAGGCATAATTTCAATCAGGCTGCTGTGGCCACCATTTTAATTTTTTTTACCATGATTATTTGCATCTCCTGCTTCGATATGTTGCTGCTGACTACATAAAGAGCAAAATAATTACTAAAAATGATATTAAAGATGAGATAATACTGTATAATAGATTTTATTTTTAAATAATTGTGTAAATCTTTAGTTTGTGTGAGATCCCAAGTACCAAGAACAACATGTGGAGTTGCTTAAGATTGATTTCCTTTATCTATAGACAGAATCTTGCAGGATTAAAGCAACTATTTGCATAGCTACAAAGCTGTTCTAGGAACAGCTAATTTTAATTCTCTTCCTGAGGATTAAATTTTCCAAGCTGCGCTGCCTCTTTGCCTATTGGAAAGCAGCCTCTCCTTCCTGAGAATCCAGACCACAGTTCACCACAGTTTGACTCTATATGTAGTTATCAGAAATAAACCAGTAGCTAAGGATATTGTTATGTTTACTTTTCTTTTAGCTTCCCTGTGCCATGATGGCATCCATTACTGATCCCATTGGAGGTTTCTTCCTTGTCTCTAATTCTAACTGAAGATGGTTTTCAAACTTACATTTTCTCAATTTCTAGCCGGATGCCTTAACTATCGCACTACATTGGCTCTCTGTTTATTATATGTATAATTATTATAATTATTAAATTATATAATGACCATTAAATCACTGTTGTCCTAGGGAAAAATTCTTGTTGGGACCCGAAATGCAGAAATCATAGAAGTTGGAGAGAAAAATGCTGCCTGTAACATTCTGATTAACGGGCACATGGATGGGCCTATCTGGGGATTGGCAACCCACCCATCTCGCGATCTTTTTCTTTCTGCTGCAGAAGATGGAACAGTCAGGCTTTGGGATATTGCTGACAAAGTAGGTGTAAAAATGGCATTTAAGAAGTTACAGTCAATTAGTTATTAACTTCTGTGTCACTCCTGACGCTGAAGTGATTCTAGGTGGCTTGGTATTTAAATAAATGATACATTTTTCAACGTTACTTTGTAAAGCATTGCCAGGAGTTAAGCTTATATTTATAGAAAAAGAAAGCATTGTGCCATTGAACGCGCTATTCTCGTTTTGATTTCGTTTTTTGAAATTATTGCAGAAAATGGTGAACAAAGTCAATTTGGGCCATGCAGCACGAACCGTATCATACAGTCCAGAAGGTGACATGGTAGCAATTGGCATGAAAAATGGAGAATTTATTATCCTATTAGTGAACTCTCTGAAGATATGGGGGAAGAAAAGAGACAGACGATCTGCCATCCAAGACATCAGGTGAGAAATCATATACAGTATCTCTCATTTGCTCCAGGAACAAATGTAACATCTGCACTTGGCTCTTATTACTGGATATGATGCTTATCCAGATATGGTGCTATTGCATTTCATTTATCTATTAATGGCTTAGCAGATGGAGAATTCTAGCACCACCATTCACCATTTCCAAGGAGGAGAAACTGAACTGAATCCCCTCTGCTTCGCAGTCAGAAGCAGTAATAAAGGTGTATGTGCAAGCAGAAGAAAATAAAATACCCTGAAGCATGAAAATGCCTTGCATAGGAGGAAATAGAATGATTTTCAGTATGCAGCAGAAAACATTCAAACAGTTTAACATCTTGAGCTTTTTAGATGAGTTGTTTGATAAATTAGAATAAATTTAAATTTATTTTTTCCTACATAGGTTCAGCCCAGATTCCCATTACTTAGCAGTGGGTTCAAGTGAAAATGCAGTTGACTTTTATGACCTGACCCTGGGGCCTCCTCTTAACCGAGCCAGCTACTGCAAAGACATCCCAAGCTTTGTTATTCAAATGGACTTTTCTGCAGATAGCTGTTATCTTCAGGTAAGGAAATAATGTGGATTTTTTGCCATTCAGATTTTTTTTTTCCGTTTATATCATAAGCATTTTTTAAAGGTTATATCTTGGAATTTTTGACTCCAGTATTTCGATTTGAGACAGGCAATTTCTTGTTTTCAACCAGATTGTCAATAGCCGAAGTAGAAATTAGAAGCAGAACTTTAATACATTTGTAAAACTTAAAGTTGGGAGTCTTTAGAGTCATACAAAACTCATAAATGCTACTCCTTAAAAATGTCTTATTTTAGAATTCTTTGGTGTTTCTTTGATCAACTTTCTTATGTGAGTTGGGAGGAGGGGTAGTCAGCAATAGCAATACTGACATGGCAAAGCTATTGTATGTATTTTTTAGTTCTGGACCTTCAGTTTTTGTAACATGTTGGTAATGCAACTTAAGAATACAAAGTCTTTCTTATGGACTACACATATTTATTAGTATACTTAGAAAGTTTATATTTCCCTCTATGTATTCTTAAAGGTGTCTACTGGGTCTTACAAAAGGCAAGTTTATGAAGTGCCTTCAGGAAAACAGCTTCTGGATCAAACTGTGATTGATAGAATAACATGGGCTACTTGGACCAGGTAGATCAATATTTCACTGTTTAAAACATGACATATCATTTCCCACTGAAAAGAACATAAACCTATATACTTTATGCATATAGGTAGGTTGCAATTAGTGCCAGTTCAAATAGTGTGATATTCAATGTAGTACAAATTATAAAGTGATACCAGGTTGCATTTAATGGAACCATTTAAATTCAGTTAATGCAAGGTTAGTGTACATGGAGGTAAAGTTAGTGCATGTGCATTTGTCATTGGGACACTAATCATTTTGTGTGTGCAAAATGGAGGAAAGGAAGGTTACATTCAAGGAAAGCTGAAAAAAGTAGACGCTCATTTTAAAATAACAGGAGAGAGCAGGTCCTCTTTGCATATGAGTTTGTCCTCTTACTATTATAAAGCATTTCATTAAGAAACATAAAATATATTTTAAAATTTGTATTGCCTATTTGTCAAACTGGAACCAATTATTTTATTTTCCATAGAAGCATCCCTTTAAATGCTGTGAATCCCATTGCTGTAATGTGACTATTTTGGAATTCATTAACTGCACTAATCAAGACCTGCAGCTGTACCTGTACATTACAACAGGAGTATAGATGTTGCAGAACCACAGCAACCCACACCATTAGTCATTCTGGCTGGGGCAGTTTAGAAAGATTTTAGAATTCTGTAGTTCACCTTTATGGCTTACTGAATTTCCCCAACTAAAGGAAGGACAGTTAAAAACATCTCTCTTAGCAAAAGGTTGACATCTGGAAACTGCAACAAATTGAGCATGCCACAGTGGGTGCAGTTCTGGGTGACTAGTGGTTCATCTGAGTTACACCGCTATTCTAACTCAGCAAGTTACAATAGCTGCCAGTTGCTTTCTGGGTGCAATTGAAATTGCTAGTTATCATCTTTAAAGCGGTACATGGCACATTGCTGGATTGCTTCTCCCTGGGAAGATAGGGAGGGTGATCTTCCAGGTCCCTTCCCTCAAATATTATCATCTAGTGGGACTTCAGAGAGGTGCCTTTTATTTAGTTGACCCTACTCTTTGGCACAATCTGCCACCTGGGAGGAGGACGTTTATGGACAAAACACAGTAAATCAGAGGTGGATTCTGGATCTTCTTACTGCCAGTTCGCTCAGAGATACGCTGTGACCGTGTGCATGCTTTGCGTGCGCATGCCCTGTACTTTAAAAAAGCATCTGCGCAGAAGCAGAAGCAAAACACAAGATGGTGCTGCCTATGGTGCCGTCGAGAGAACCAGCTCAGGGGTGTGGCAGGCCCAGGTCTCTAACAGTTCCAGCCAAGTTTCTAATGGTTCCATAGAACCGGACAGAACCGGTAGGAACCCACCTCTGTAGTAAATGTATGTGAAGACTACTAGTCTAAGGTCATTTAATAATGATAATAATTAATGTTAGAATGATTCACTTCTGACAATATAGTACACCTTGTTCTTTATTTCCTCCACTACATCAGAACATGTCCTCTTGGTCCTTTTTTCTTCCCTCTATTTCAGCATTCTAGGAGATGAAGTTGTTGGAATCTGGTCCCGGCATGCTGAGAAAGCGGATGTAAATTGTGCCTGTGTTTCTCATTCGGGAATTAGCCTTGTAACAGGCGATGATTTTGGCATGGTCAAGTTGTTTGACTTCCCTTGTCCAGAGAAGTTTGTAAGAGCTTTTTCTTTCATTCAATCACCAGGTCTTTTGATAACTGAATTTGAAAGCCACCAGAGTATCTATATGATGTTCTCAGAAATATTAAGATGATGGGCCCCGTGATACTATTCGAACTCTGCCTGTTTTTAAATGTCTGTTGCAGAGAGAGAATTGATTGTTCTGTCATGGCCATCAACATTTTTTTTAACTGTACTATTATAGTTATATCATATTATACCATGTGGAGATCCCAAAAGGGTATCAATACAGATTTAGTTGTTATTGTCCCTTCATAAAGAATTGAGCAACAACCCCATTTTGTCTTCCCTTTTTGCTAAAACAACCGAAGAAAACTTGTGTAAAGCAGTGAAAGGGGACAAAAGCATTTACACCTGCTAAGGAACTGTGTTGAATTTATCTTTTTAGACATAAAATTATCCTCCAGAAAGAGATGCTACATTTAATGTGATAGCAGGAATAGTTTTGTAGCGGGGGAGCAATAGAAGGAGAAGGAAGCCCTGATTAATAATGATTTCAATAAAGTCAAGTTGATTTTTTAAAAGTGTTAAACTAAGAGGACGTTTTCTGTTTATTGAAGGCAAAACATAAAAGATTTCTAGGTCATTCGGCTCACGTGACCAATATTCGCTTTACAAGTGGCGACAGATACGTTGTCAGTGCTGGTGGAGATGATAGCAGGTATGTTAATCTTCATTTGAATATGAAAAAGTCAAAATTGTATCAACACATCTTCTACTCTTTCTGAAACTGCACTCAAATAATTATTGAATTAGCAGAAACTTATGTAATAATTGCTGCAGCATTCTTCTTATGTATTTTGAACTAAAAATTTCCCTTGTCAAACTCATTAATCCTTAACATGTCTTTTTTCCCCCCTTTCCCTTCTGTTTAAAAACCTAGTATATTTGTCTGGAAATGTGTCCATATGCCTCATTAATAGACTTGGAGACCTTCTCCAGTGGATGAGATTGGAACATGAAGTTACAAGCGCACTACGGCCGCAAAGAGAGTTCTCCAGTGCCCCTCATGCTTCAAGAAATGGTGCTGATAAAGACAGGTAGTGATCTGTCTGTCTGACTAGAGTCTATCAGAAGCATGAACTACCGTACTACAAATATTTTGAAATCAATCATATTTCTAGCATATCGGATAGCCTATATCTCTTTCCCACTCACTGCCAGATATTGAAATACTTCGATAAAGAAGGAGTTTGGGCTCAGTCTACAGTGCCCCAATAAAATTGTGGCTTATACTCAAGATATATTATTTCTGATCTAAATCTGTACAGTATATTGATGCATTTACTTTCATCATGGATGTTTAAATACTGGGTACTAATAATCATCAGATGAATTCTTATTTTATTACTGAAAAGCAAACTATTGTGCTGGTCTTAAAACTTTTTTTTAAAGTGAAAATAAAATGAAAAAAAAAAGAGTGGACCTCAAAAAGATTTGCTTAGTTTCCCCAATTGTCAACCAATCAACCCACCCACCCCTTAAGAATTTTTTTCTTCCAGGACCTACATAATTGTATTGATTTTGAAGCCTGAATTGTGATCCTATCGGGTGACTGTTGGGTAGACCTGTAGGAGCCCATTCTTCAAGGCAGATTTACTGTTTTTGTATCATTTGAGCATTAAATAAATTCTGTGAGCAGAATCACATTTGCTCACATTTTGAGTGCCTTGCCCGAAACCTAGAAGATCTAACTCCGTTTTTTGCCTTGTGAATAAATGTGTTATCAGTGAATGAGCAAGTGCTTGTTTGCAAAGCAATGCTGAACAAAACAGGATTGAGTTCATTTTAGTGTTCAGGTATATGGAAGGTATCGATTGTCAACAGTTGCAAAAAAAAATCAATAGCAATAGGAATTATTTCTTCCATATTCCTTGCATTTCTGGATGAAAACTTTGTAAATTCAAAGTGAAATCAGTAATTCAATTGTATTTTATAGTGTTTTTTAAACAGAAGAAATAAGAATAGTTAAATTTCTTGTTCTTCGATTGAGAACCAGTTCATACATGCATGTCCCCATCATTTTTATCCTCAGAATACATTCGTGATTGTTCCTGAATGAAAATGTACCTACCAATAGAAAAGTTACAGAGTAGTTAATTAAGGGATTTTAAAAACTTCTATTCTGGAATCAAAATATAACTTCAGCATAATCATGTAGGCCGAAAACATTAGCAAATGAGAACCAAAATATTTCTGTTAACTATAAATCCTTGCTACCAGGGGAGAATTAAGTTTTTACTGTGAAAATGGATTCCATTGTAATGTAGATCTTTATTGTCTGTCTTTGAAAACAGCAATATTCATTTTAAGAAGTAAAACTAGAAACACACCTGCCCTGTCAATTGGTCAGTTAAAAGTGTTTTATATAAAAAAACAAGAAACAAAGTTTCTACACTTCCCGTTCACAATTTTTTTTTTTAATAAAAAAGACCTGCATACCATTTCTCATTGCAAAAATCCCAAGGTCATTTACAAAGAAATGAAAACTATATTACCAAGAATTCCGAACCAAAATAAACTTTCAGGCAATTGAAAAGACAAATATTAGGCGAGTTATTGATCCCAAATTGCCATCATAAAAAGAATCAGATGCCTAACACATGGCAGGATATTTACACATTTAGCTAATCTGGGGTTCCAGAAGAGTTTCCTTTATGTTTAATGTTTAGTACAGAGCACCTCAGATAACATGGTATCTAAGTGAACAGACTAGAAACCAGGAGACTGTGAGTTCTAGTTCCACCTGAGGCACAAAGCCAGGTGAGAAAATTTGGACTAGACACTTTCTCTCAGCCCTAGGAAGGAGGCCATGGCAAACCACGTCTGAAAAACCTTCTGAAGAAACTGCAGGGACTAGTTCTGGCAGTTGTCCAGAGTTAAAACTGACTCAAATGCACACACACACAACTCACCCACCCAAGGTGTATGTTATTATGTCTTATTTGAATGGTTTTTTTGATAATAGTAAATAGTAAACTCACTGCAGTGCAGGCCTTTTCCTTTTATGAGTTTTTCAGCAATCCTTCTCCATCTGATAAAAAACAACACAGTCAGTTTCTTTTAATTGTGTAAAGAACCAGTCAAAGTGGGACTCTCCAAGGTTTGAGGAGTTTTAAGGGCGGCTCTCATGACTACAATCTAATTTCTCCCAACTGAGAGAAAAAGGCATTTCCTTGAATCACACAGACCCTATGAGTTTTACTTCGTGATAAACAACACATTAAATTGCACCCAGAGGCCAACAAGTAACTAGTGTTGCTAAAAACAGTAGTTTTTAGCACTAGTGGAAACATAATGTGCATACTATGAAATACCTATCACCTTTTGTGCCATACTACATTCTGGAAGCTGTGGCTTCTGAGTGATTTTCAAAGGCAGACCCTTGTAGAGTGCATTGCGGTAGTTCAACTGAGTTCGGGAACATGCTGGATAGAAACTCATTTTGCTAGTGCATCTCTTCAAATATGCTTGTCAGGAGAGAGGAATCAAACACAAGAGGAAAAACATGATTCTAGGGTTTAGGATTTTGTGACTGCTCTTGCCTTTTGGGAGAAGAGTGTTGTATTATTTTACCCAACCACAGCCTTCACAATACCAGTCCTTTTACTAAACAGAGTTTGATGAAACTAAACATGCATTTTGTGTGTGTGTTACAATTTAAAGAGACTACAAATCCACCCTCTCAAGAAGAAGTTAGCTATTAAACCATAAACTAATTTACTCCCCTTTCCCTTCTACACTAACATTCCCCATATATTTGAAGGTTTTTATTTTGATTCCTGTAAAATCACGTACAAGGTTTATCTTTCCCAAACATAATCATGCAATTTTAATGATATAAGATACACCGAAGCCATACAAAGCCTAAATATGACAACTTCCAATCTTAACAGTGGGATCATTGCAAGAAATTCAATTTCTAGTGATTCTTTTGCTTGCGAATTTTGATCTGAAAATGTTCTGCAATGTGTAATGAATACCTGAACTTATGAACTTCAGCCTATATGTATAACCCTGAAAATGATAGAGGATTCTTTGTATAAATGTTTTTTATTCTAGGCTTTGCTTCCTCCTATCTTGGTTTATCCAGTCACTGTGAAATGAGCAAACCAAATCCAAGTGTTCTTATTTTTTTGAGTCCTAGATGTAAACCTTGGTTTTGAAATGTATATTTTTAATACTAAAAGATACTAGAGGATAAACCAAGAAGCATGCTTTAATGGTTCAGTTAGGACTAATTTGCATGTTTTCTTGGCTAATGCATATATAACCTTCCCAGTGTTTTCCTGAAATGTTTAATAGGTGCTATAAGTTGGATATTTCCTTCTTCTCCAAGAGGAAATTATTACTACTCTGTAGTAAAAGGAGAATGTTGCATTTAGGAAGAATGCAATGTAATGTTTATGTATTTTTCAAATTTCTGCATATATTATTGCATAGAGTTAACACTAAGGAATCTATTACAATGATGAACTGTGTTAGTTTTAGGGTGAGATGGGGGTGGGGCATCAGGCTTATGCCATATTACAACCTGGTTTAGAAAATGAATTGGTTTTAAAACCAGCTTCATATGAGCCGTAGAGGACTGTTAACAGTATTCCAGGGGTAAAAAATTACAGTCCCATTTAATATGTTCAACTATGCCAATGGATTATTTTAAGATATATTTCTTGACTGTGAAACTACATTTCTTACCCTGGATACCCCTATAAACAGCTTTAAATAAACTTATGTTCGTTTGTGGTTGAGTTTAATATGACATGAAATTGAAAGATTTTATCAGTTTATTTAAATCCTGTCTTTTTAAAGTGTGGGAGGTATTCCCCTGTATTGTTGAAAGTTTGTTGCTAGTGAGAAAAGTTCTTAATGGCATATAAAAAGCAGGTTGAACATTTCCATCCAAGTCATTACCCATATTACATTACATATCTGTAAACCCTGAATATAGTAAATGGTGACTATTAATTTTTGCTAACCAAGACTGCATAATGTGGAGACAATTGCTATGGCTATGTTCAACATTCTATAAGCCAAGCAAATTACAAACTATGCTTATGGGTGAAAATGTCATACTGATATAAAATAACAACCAAGCTCAGAGAGCATCAAGGACCTCACATTTCAACCCTGAGCTACTAATATTCTTCTTTATTGATAAAATGAAAGACTAGATCATAAATATTTTACTGCCAGACAAGTATAATATTCATTTTCATTCAACTATTCTATTTTCTACCAGGCGAACATACAAAAAAGAAAAGTTTGAGTCTCCTGACCACTACTTATCTATTCAAGATGCATTGTCAAGTTTTTCTTAACATGTGTAAAAATCCTTGTAGGAAGAGATGTGTCTAAAGAATTTGGGGAGGAGTGTTTAAGAAGCCACAGGAAAACAACTTTTGCTAGAAAGAAATATCCAATCTTGGGGGGGAAATAAAGGTTTGGCTGCATCATCACTGTTGTTTCACAGATAAACAGTTTATCCCTTGAAGCCAACTCCCTGCCCAGTTTATGAATTCTCTAGCAACTATTTGTGCACCTTTAGGGATTCTGATTTTATAGGTATATAAAGTTTATAATTGAAAGGTAGAATATGTACCCAAGCAGAAGAAAGTCACTGTATATTACAAATGCCCCAAAATCCAAGTACCGTATTTTTCTGACTATAAGACGCTACTTTTTACCCCCCAAAAAAGGGTGAAAACGTGGGTGCGTCTTATACACCGAATGTAGTCCCACCCAGC
>JANHFT010001988.1:33521-53521 GCA_032467955.1 Pseudoxenodon macrops | reverse complement strand
CCTTATGTTAGCAGAAAGCTCCATAAAATATGGCAGTTATCCTTATATCCAGAGTTCCATCAAATGGGTTAGGGTCACTCAGAACTGATTGCCAAAATAATGTTTGCTTCTCTCTTCCACCTGAACTCCTCCCACAATCCAGGAGAGTCAAAGTGGAAAAATTTTAATCTCTTTTAAATTTCAAGAATTTGGCACAGCTCTAGGCTCCTTTCCACAACTATCCACAATATGAGGAGTAAGAACTATAGCATAAAAATAACCAAACAAATCACCAGAATGTGCAACATTTGCCTAACATATAGATAAACATCCATCTTTTCCTGGTAAAAATTTAACGCTTTACGTTCAGAATTTCGAATCCTATTTTGGTCTTGTTTAAGCTATAGTTATTCTACTGGGAAACTAACACAGTGCAAATCCCTCTTTTTGAGTTTGTTTTCTTTTATGTAGCAAGCAGAGTAGTGACTACCCCTCAATTCAAGTCAAGTTATTTACGCTTAGTAATGAGAAATATTTGGTAACATCTTGATAATACTTTGGAAGCTACATATAGGTAATGACCAATTATCCTCCAATCCTGTTTATCCTGTTAGCTACTGGCTGCAGCCATGATCCATGGCAATGAAATTTAATTTTAGCGCAATCATCTCCTCATTGATGGTGGTGATGCAACGGACTTCTTTTGCGCTAACCTGTGTGCCTGAAAGCTAGGAAGGTGAATTAGGTGAAGCTCCGTTGAGAAGTTCAGGGCCACTTACTTGCATGGCTGCGTAGGATGATGGAATGCACATTCATCTCCATTTTTGCAGGCAGGCCAGTATTTGCAGCGCTCGGATACTTTCTCCATCTTCTGTAAGATGCCTATTTCTTCCATCTCTACTGTGAGTAATAGCCAAAGAAGCAAAGTTAGACATCTGGATTGAAGAAGAGAGATTTGATCAAAACAACTATTTAGATATACACAATTTAGAATGAAATTCAGAAAGTATCCACAAAGACAGAATAAGTTTGCCACTAAGCAATTTTCATAACTCTCAAATTGACTGAACAAAGAACAGCCAGAATTAGTTGAAAGATGGGGGGCTATATATATATGTTGTAAAATTCATTCATTCATTCATTCATTCACTTGCTGCCTTGAAAACAAGCCTCACGTGAACAGTCGTTGCTTTGCCAGACCAGACAACACCAGACACCTCTTAAGCAGCAGGAAGAAGATGGAGGTCAGAGCGGAATAGTAATAGCATAGCAAAAAGATACAGTGTAGAGGAAGAAAGCATGATAGCAATAGCACTTAAGACTTATATACCACTTCATAGTGCTTTACAGCCTTTTAAGCGGTTTAAAGAGTCAGCATATGTATTTCCCCCAACAATCTGGGTCCTCATTTTACCCACCTCTGAAGGCTGGAAGGCTGAGTCAACCTTGAGCCTGGTGAGATTCGAACTGCCAAATTGCAGGTAGCCGACAGGCAGCAGAAGTAGCCTGCAGTACTGCACTCTAACCACTGCGCCACTGTGAAATGATGGAGCGCAGGGCAGCAGATGTGAAAGGGTCAGTGGAGTGCAAGGTTGGAGAGGCAGTGGAAACCAGGGCAGTAGAGGCAGTAGAACACAGGGCAGCAAAGACGCCAGCGGGGTGGTGGAACATGGGATGGCCAAAGAGTAGAGATGGAGGAAGATATGTGGGGAGAGCTGAAGCAGAGAGAGGCAGGAGAAGCATGAGATCCAGGCCTAATGACCAACCAGGACTACCAATGCTTCTGTTGTTAAGCAAGTTGTCAAATGATGCTTTGCCTAGCATCCACCTCTTTTAGCAATGGAAACGCTGGTGCCAATTAGGGTAATTAAACAAGGACTACTTGTAACATAAAAAAAATAGACAACATGGCCCTGATGTGTCACTATTTGGGAAGCAGAATTTTCAAGTGTCCCTGTAATTGTACGTGGGAAGGTTTGCCCTTGCTAAAGTGGGCAATACTGCAGCTTCAGAATAAAGTAGAATTCGCTTATCTAGTTGTGTTCCTATCTGGTTTGCCCCAGGAGGTCAACAAATTCCTGGTGTCTCTCCAAGCAACTATGTTTTCAGAAGTTTTCAAAAATGCAATAAGATCTGAATATCTAAGGCTTCCAATGACCAGCATAGCTCTGCGGCACAAATGGACTCACATTATTACTCGGGTTACTACATGTTGAACCAGCTGTAGGTTCTGAATGATTGTCAGGGGTAGCCCCATGCAAAGCCTAGCCATGAGGTGACAAGAGAGAGTAATCAAAAGCAAATATTCCTGTTCCAGAAATGGCTGCTACTAATACACAAGATGTAATTGTGCATCCCCACACCCATACCTTCTACTAGCTGTTCAAGAAGGGACGATGAGTTCAGGAGCATGTCCAGATTGTGAGCAAGTTTGATGTGGGGGAATACAATTCTATCAAGATGGACTATGTCTGAAAAAAGCTGACTTAAGAATCCACAAACACTGTATCTTGCTAGGATCCATTTTATCCACCTCCTTACAGGTTCCAGGCATAAGGTCAGGTCTTCTGGCACAATTCCTGCTCAATCAGGGTGGAGATATATGACTGGGTACCATCTGCACACTGATAAACTTTCATCTCAGGCTGATGGCTAGCCTAGCAGACTTAATTTCTATCTGCCCTATGAATCCTAAGAAACCTTGAACCTCTGACCTCTAGGTGGCTGACAACACTGATCTGGCTCTTGGAATCCTGGTTTGGATTTGAATATTCCTATTAAAAGCAAACTCTTCAGGCAAACTTTTGTTTGTGATTGAAACCTGAAGCAGGATACTAACTGCTTAGGGGAAAAAAGATCCACTGCAAAGTAGTGCCTCTCACAACCTCTTGAAACTGGCCCAGTATACCATAGCCAATTACATGAAAAACTACTGAGAGATCAAGCAGGATCACAAGAGTCACATTCCTCTCTCTCTTGCTCCACCAAAGAACATCAACCAGAACCACCAACGAACTCTCAGTCCCATATCCCTGGCCTGGAGGTCCTTGGTAAACCAAGGAAATTACTTGGATCAATGGTCATAGAGAGGTCACTCAAGAAGAATCCTGACAGGTACCACAATTAACCCTTTATTCCAGGGGTCAGCAACCCACTCAGTAGAATTGTCCACCAGCACTTTGGAAAACATCCCTCCTCCCTGCAGAAAACCATAGCAGCAGCAACAAATTCCATCCTAGCCTCCCTCAAGTAAGCTGACCATGAAAAGGACTGATGAAGAATTCTCCCACATCAGATCAGGTCCAGTTGCTCAGATAAAAAACAGATCTAACACATATGGGTGTTGGGCCCATGAATACCAAGAACAAGTCCATGATTGTCATGGTGGCCATGGAACTCATGAACTGCATCGCTGCTTCCTAATAACCTCAATTTGAAATCTCCCAAGGCCAGAACTCTAGGGAGTTGCAGCTACCATCCTGATGATGCAGTTAAGCAACTTAGATAGGAGAGAAGGTACACAGCAGGGAAGTCAATAAGCAGTAGCAATCCTAGCTTGTCTCTAAAGCTTAACTCGCGAATAGCACCTCATATCCAGTTATCTGCAGGACAATGTATCTTGTCACCTGCAGAGTAATCCTGATGACAATCCATTCCTCCTCCTCTAGCATGGATTTGTGGCTGATGCAACTGCTGAAACCTGGCTGGGCAAAACCCTGAGATCAATATATCAGCCTCCTTGCCCGTGCAGGTCTCAGTAATTCAGGTGTGTATTCATCCACCATGAGGTTAAGGATGAGAAAAGCTTTATTACAGACAGATCTGGCTTTCAAAAACAGCCAGAGCTTAGGCAATAACAAGATCTTGCGACTTAATCCTTGAGATGAGGAGTATAGAAACAGGGACTGGCCTTAGGCTTTCAATCTCCCTTCAGCAAGGGCAGGTTACCCTCTCTTTTTCCATGTACCACAGTGCTGTTTCCTAATTACTTTCAGGCAGAGTAAATGAATGAAATCTATGTTCTTTTAGACTTAAAACATTCTGTAAAAAATAATATATCCTAAGAAATTTGGCTTAGAAGTTAGTCATTGAATTCTTGCCTCTAGTTTAGTTTTCAATTGCCCAAAGATATTTTGCAATCAAATTACCATAAAGACCTTATCAATGAGGATGAGAATATTACCATCTGTGCTGCCCAGCTGTCTGGATATAATGTGCATCTGTTGTGTGCGAAGGTTTCTTAATCCCTTGCTCGCTGTTGGTTTGGATGGAATAGGCCTAACTCCCTCCATAAGATTCGATTCTTCCTCTTCTTGATCAGATAAGTACCCTGGAGGGCTGGGGACTCCATCCAAAGTGACTATAAACTTGGGACTAGCAGGCTTGTCTGACAGCATAAGCTGCTCTCTATAATAAAATGATACAAATTGTTTAAGTTACTAAAACAAGAACAAAGGAATGGTAATTGATACCAACAATTCAAGTTGAAGATGACTTGATGACATATAATCAATCAAACATGACAATAAATACAGCATAATTATTTATAAAATGCTTTTTAAGACCTAAAAGATTTCACGGATTAAACCACTTTCTCTCAAAATGTACAACATCCTTAAAAGGGAAATGACATTTGGGTCTCATATCCTTAGTTTGTGCAAAGAAGGAAGTCTATCCACTCTTCATAATTTTGCTATGAGCATGCTTCTTGACTAAAATAGCCATCCATCCAACCACCTACGTGTCTCTGGGCAGAAAATTCTTCTGAGCTACAGAATTAAAAGAGAAAATATTTCATTGCCTCCACAGCACAAGCCACAGCCACAAGTCCTTAGTTCTGAAGCCTGACATTCATTTTGTGTGTTGTATGTGAATTATTGGCATAGACTAATCAGGGGCTTAAGGAAACATATGAAATAAATCTACCACAATCTGCTTTGTCTCTATATAAAGTGTGCTAGTTTCACAGTTAAGGCAAGCAAAGACCAACTTCACTGCGGTATTTAGACATGCTGTATGAAAGTGCCCAGTTTCCAAGTTTATCTCTCTACTGAACCAAAAGGAATGATTTTTTTTACCGTGTCTGAATGAGCCGTCCGGAAAGTGCCTGTAAGGCATCTGTAGTTCTGTTCCCCACTTCCAGGTTTCTGGCTATGGTGACTTCCTCAGACAGCTTGGGCTTCTTCAAAATAAATGACCTTGTATCTGTGTGGATCACTGATTCCAAGTCATAATAATCTAAACCAGAGAAAATGGCAAATGTATCAGAGCCTTGAAATAAACAACATATTGTAAATAGAGAGTAAGTATAAAGCTCTTCAATGAAGGTAAATCATGACTACTGATCATAAAAAAAATGGCAAACTATTCTCTGCTGAGCAGACAAAGCTATTCAAACAACCAATGATTTTGCAGTTTGTATACTTTCTTCTGGCCTTGGCATCTCCTTAACACAGGAGCCCTAAAGAAATAATAAGTCTACATATATGCAAAGTCCAACAGTAACAATACATTGCAAAACCTATAATAATAATAATAATAAAAAAACCTCATAAGAAGTTGGATAGGCAATTCCTGCTGCAGCAGACATTTTATCTACTAAAAAAATTCAGAAAATAAATTTTAATTTTTTCTAAGAGTATGAAAATATAAGATAATGCTTAAAAATACCAGCCACAACTAACCAGTTTTTTGTAATATGTCTTCAGTGCCTGGCTCAATCTGGAGACGGGAAAAGAGTTGCCTCTGTTGCGTTCCTAAAATAAATTCAGAATGCAAATTAAGTTTCCTTCCTCAATTCAACTTAGGGAACAACACTGTAGTATCTTTTCCCATTTTTGGCAACTTATTTAATTCAACATTTTCTGCATCTATCTCTATGAAACTGTTTGAATGAAATCTCTCCCAAATTCTATTTGGTAGGAAGCTGAATATAGCCACTAGGCTTGTACCCTATCTCTATTTTTATAACTGCATTTCACTAAATTCAGGACATTACACTGATTTTGTAAGTTTAAAAAAAAGACTAGATAAATTAATGGAGCAGGCTAGTCATTCAAATTTACAGTATAAGCACACAAATCAGTATATTTCTGGACCACATTAGCTTTACACGATTCTATCTATCTTTTGTATTAAGCTATACATTTAAATAAATCTGGCAAAAATATTTATTTTCACATGCACCATTCCCTAATAAATATATTTTGCATTTATTTTTAAAGACAAGAATTGTATTTCAGAAACTGAGAAATAATCAAAATGGAATCTCTCAATTCCTATGAATCAGGTTGGTTCCCTTAAACATATGGCAAGGATCTCCAACTGCCAGGCCATGGACTGGTGCTGGTCAGCTGCCTTTTGGGAAACAAACCACACAAGCAGTGGGCAAGTGCACGAAGTTTATTTGCACATGTGCGGGATTAGGTTGCATGCATGAAGCCATTCCCTCCCCTCCCTCACTGCCAGTACCTGGAGCTAAAAAGGTTGGGGACTACTGATATACAGTACAAACTCATTTGCTCCCCACCCTATTTCCATGCTCAGAAATGTTATTAGGAGAAGGGAAAGGGATTGTCTTAAAATTGTGTTGATGAACTATTTCAGAACAGCGATGCTCTTCAATGAGCAAAAACATGCTAGATTACATGGATTTTTGAGATCTAAAGAAACTTCTTATTTTATATACATGGCTATGGTTTTCTCAGTTGCAATATATGGCTGTGAAAGTTGGACCATAAGAAAGGCTGAGTGTCAAAAGAATTGAGGCCTTTGAACTATGGTGCTGGAGAAGACTCCTGCGAGTCCCTTGGACACAAGGGAATCAAACTGGTCAGTCCTAGAGATCAACCCTGACTGCTCCTTAGAAGGTCAGGTACTGAAGATGAAACTCAAATACTTTGGCCACCTAATGAAAAGGAAGGTCTCACTGTAGAAGAGCATAATGCTGGGAAAGATTTAGGGCAAAAGAAGTAGACAACAGAGAATGAGGTGGCTGGATGGAGTCACTGAAGCAGTAGGCATGAGCTTAAATGGACTCCAGAGGATGGTAGAGGACAGGAAGGCCTGGAGGAACATTGTACATGGGGTCACAATGGATTGGCCATGACTTCGCAACTAATAACAATTTTATATACATATAAAATCCATTTGGCACCTCCTGTGTTTCTGTGCTTATCTGAGTATGTGTGAATTATTTCGGATGTGAGAAAAAGGTTGAAGTATCTTCCTTCAAAGTGTGCATCAGACAAGGTTCTATTACAATATCTCACAATCTAGGTATAAGTGAGCTTTCTGATCACTTGAGACTATGATGGCATATTCAACACTACCTGCAATTCTTCCTAATGTCTGTTCTCTTGGTTCTTCTTGTATCTGAGAGTTTACTCTGCTTGGCTGATCCTGGCCATGAATTACTTCAAGGAGGGCTTCTTCATGGGAAGTTCGAGTTCTGGGAGCCACAGGAACCGTCTGCTTTGGTGGGACTTTCCATAAACCAGAACAATATGTGAACAATATGTTACACAAAGAAGCAAACAATGACAGGTAATTCATCCCAAATTGTGATCTTCTAAAAATTCTGCTAAATTTAACCGCAAAATACAGTTCTTAACTAGGAAGACTACTATTTTCAAGGTACTCTGAATTTTCACTATAAAAGATTGGGCTATCCAATGTGCACATATACATTGTGCTGTGGAATCATTCAGGTAATTTGTAATTTTGACCCAGCATCCCTCATTATTGGCTAAGCAGGCAGGGATTACCAGGAAATGCCACTGTTTACACAGCATATTAATTGGTTCATGGTCAGAGGAGATGACCTTTGTAGAAATACTCTGCTTTACTAACTTAGAGAGGTTAGATTAGTTCCAAACAAACTTAAATCTGGTTTTGAGAACTTCTTATCAAGGTCAGTTGGTAAGACTGAGAGGCTCCTTAATGATCCCTTAATATTCACCCCCTCCCCCCACTCCAGAAGGCTCACAGCTAGTGAAAAAAGGTAGAAAGGTAATCAAAAAGAAAGAAAATAAAAAAATATAACAAGTGGAAAAGTGAAAGAAATCTCCCAGCCAGTTTACAGAACTAAAAAACATAGCCACAAGAAATTCAGTCATCCTTGTCATAAGCTTCCAGCAAATAAACAGTGAATCTGTTCACTGGAGAAAGATATAGTGGGTTGTTCATGATAGGTAATTACAGGAACTGCTTCTTTAAGCTCCCTTCTTTCCAAAGGCCTCAGAGGCCTCTAGGTAAATGTAAAGGTTCCCCCTCGCACATATGTGCTAGTTGTTCCCGACTCTAGGGGGCGGTGCTTATCTCCGTTTCAAAGCCGAAGAGCCAGCACTGTCAGATGTCTCTGTGGTCATGTGACCGGCATGACTAAATGCCGAAGGCACACAAAACGCTGCTATCTTCCCACCAAAGGTGTCCCTATTTTTCTACTTGCAGGTTTACATGCTTTCGAACTGTAGGTTGGCAGAAGCTGGGAGTAAGTAACAGGAGCTCACTCTTTTATGTGGCGCTAGGGTTTCGAACTGCTGAACTGCCAAACTTTCTGATCGACAAGCTCAGCGTCTTAGCCAGTGAACCACCGCGTCCCTCCAGACAATCTTAATTACAGGTCTTAGAGGCCTCTAGACAACCTTAATTATCTTTAGCGCTGCAATGTAGTTCTTTAAACTGAGAGTCACTTTTGAGAATCTTTGGTCAAAAGCGGAAGATAGACAACCAATGTATGAATTATATATGGAAGATTTGAGAATAGATCAGTATTAAAAATTTATATTGAATTTGTAATAGTTTAATTTTTATGACCAAAGAATCTGGGAAATGTAAGTCATAAACAATATAGGTTTCATAAGCTTTAACTTAAATACATTTCTGAAAAAAGATGTTCTATTAATCTATTATATAAACAAACTAGAACCATTGTTTCCATGTAACAAGTCGGGTTTTGCTCCTATTTGTTTTATGTCAAATTACAAGCACATTTTTGCTTTTAAAAGGGCTATTATGGATAATGGATCTAGGCTAAAAAAAATCTAAATGATGGTCACATTAATCTGCTGCAGCAAAAAGCCTGCATCACTCTAATCAAAACTAACTCATTTTGCTCTAAGTTATCTTTTTACCAGATGTGCAAAGTATCATTCTACATTCACACTTGCATACAAATCAATAACAAATTGATCTACCTGTAGCATAATTAGTTGTCTTTGTCACTGATTCCTGAGCTTCAGATATAGCTTTCAATATTAAATTCTTATTAGCTTGTTTGGAAGGTGGTAGAGAAGGCCTAGATGATCGAAATAAAACAGATACAAGGGTGTTAAATTAATATTTCTATTTTTATTATGTATTTAATTTTTGCCACATTTCATTTAAAAAAAAAGGATTTAAATCCATGGAGATACATTGTCACCCAACTCAATGATGGCTAAACGGTTGTCCACTTTTTCTCCTCCTGGTGGATATATGTCTATTCATCCGTACATATATCTCAACCTTACAAAATATGCTACATTTCACAGTCACTTTATGAACTGGGCCTCAAAACTATTATCCAGTAAAATCCAGTATAGATGTACACCTGCTTTCTGCTGAACCAGAAAATATGAATCTAAATGTGCCGTATAGAATCATACCAGAGGCCTACCTAGACTTTATTCCTATCTAAAATAAAGCTACTGGTTATATAAATAATAGTATAATTAGAAAATATGTATTAAGAAAAAAAGAGATCACTACCTTCTTTCAGGTTTTGCAGGTACAGAAACACTGCTGGAGAGGCCACCCAGTCGCAGACCATAGTCATCTTCCTCTTCTTCTTCCTCTCCATCATTACTGAACCGTTTCACTTTGACTACTGAACTTACAACTGGGAGTTTTCTCTTCCTCAAAGTTTCTTCCTGCAGGTAATAGGATAATATTTTATTCGATAAATCTGATCTGCTAGTGAACGTATTTCCAGACCAGGGTAACTTCCATGTCCATTATACTTCGAAGATTTATGTAAAAGAATTCCTGATTTTTCAGGAGTCAAGCACTTTTTATTTTTTTATTTCCTTTCTGCAAATTACTAAGGGATCCATATAGCATGACAGAATAAAAGAACATCACACAATAATATGTTCTGAGAGCAGTTTTAGGGGAGATACATAGTAGACAACATTGTATGTTTTCATGTGTGTGCATGTGGGTATGTATGCGTAGAGAGAAAGAGAGAGAGAGATGAAGGGAGGGAAAGGGAGAGAGAGAAAGAGAAAGAGAGACAGGACAATTATTATACATTTACTATAGACTTAAAGAGCACAAAGTGGCTTAAAACATCAACAAAAATGCCATAAAAGCAAACTAATATATTTAAGCAGCCTCTTCAAGATGCCAACAGAAGATTCAATAACAAGAAAAATTCAAAAACCCAATTCAATTTTTAAAATATAATGGAATAAGCAATAGAGGCTTTACTTTCACATAGATTGCAGCATGGGAATGGGATGTTGGCTCCCCATAAAACTGTGTTTAGCATGTTGACAGCTGCTCTCCATAATCTGGTGGAATCATGGCTAACTTTGAGAGATTTCAAAAGTTTTAAAGAATCTTAAAATGTGCCTTTAATATCTGTAAGCCTGAAAATATTTTTGCACCTTAGGAACTCCAACATGCAAAAATGGCTGGGTTTTTCCCCCTCACTCACCTCGTGAGGATTTTCTGAAGTAAAAGCAAGGATGCTAATGAGCTACATATAGCCTTGGCTTAGTTTTTGCTCCCTTTTAAAAAAACAGTGGTAATCACCATCAAGAAGGCTATTGCTGTCCCTGATCAGGTAACAAAAGTCAGGACAGGACTTTAAATTATAAATATGAGAAGAAGGTTTTACAGAACCAAGCTCTTTTATTTTAAGCAAATTATAAATATAACTATATAATCGGATTTGGACAAAGTAAAGCGGAGTCCAAATCTGTATTTATTTATTATTTTGAAGAGGGGAAAAAAAACTAGCTTTGTTTTGCATAAGCAATAGAGTAACAGAAGAGTAAAAATAATGACAAACTAGATTATATTTTAGGATGGGGGGGATGTTTATTGATTTTGTTTACATAATTAAATATTTCTATTCTACCTGTTACATATCCTATCCCAAGGCAGCATATAAAATAAAATTTCCTTATTCAGAAGAATAATCAATACACATTTGGAATAGATTTTGTATATTTATTTTATACCTCCACCCTTCCTAATGTTGCTGCCATACAAAATATTGCAATGAAGGAACATACAGATTCACAGAAGCATTGCTCGATATTCTAGCACTATTTTTCCATTAATATTTTTGATTCAACTCTTATTTATGGAGATTCTAAGTCATCCAGGTCATGATTATCTCAAAGGTACTTTTTCAAAAGGCAACTGAACCGTCAAAGTCCAGTTGCCTTTTGAATCAAAGAAAGAAAGATCTGATTATCTTTCAGAACTGAAGAAGCTTCTTGGATGAGAAGCAAAACAAAGAAAGTCCAGTTGCCTTTTGAAAAAGCATCTTTGGGATTCAACTTATTAAGTAGTCTTCTCCAACTATATTTCGAGCACACATTCAGCAATTATGGATATTTAAGTCTGATGCATCTGGAGGGCAACAATTTTGTTTAAAAGCCTTAGAATCTCCAAGCTGAATAATTCCCTGTAGATCAATTAGTTCAATTCTCTACCCAATACTTTGATATATCACAGCTTATATTTAAAACAATGCCAAATAATTGGCAAGGAGACAAATTATCACCTTTCCATTAACTCTTTCTTTTCTGTTTTATCTAATTTTAAGGTAATAACTAGATTTCATAAGAAGACATGGATAGTTACACACACACATACACGAGTATATGTATATATTATGTATATCAGAGGTGGATTTTAAATGTTTTTACTGCTGGTTCGTTCAGGGGCACGCTGCGGCCACGCATGCATGCACAGTGTGTATGCGCAGAAGCAAAATCCAGGATGGCGCCGCCGAAAGAACCAGCTTGGGGGCATGGCAGGCCTGGGTTACTAACAGTTCTACCAAACCTGGCCGGTAAGTTACTAATGGTTCGGTAGAATCAGACAAAACCATTAGGAACCCACCTCTGATGTATATGTATATATGTATGCGTGTAGATATATGTATATAGCTTATGTATATGTGTGTTATGTATGTGTTTGAATTGATATATATATATTATCTTTTGAGAGCAGGCAACATAATTTCATTTTTAATGCATGCCAGTGTGCTCACAGTAAAAAAATGGCAATAAAGGTTATCTTATCTTTTGGCATACAACATTACTTTGCTATACTTTAAAAAGTCTGCACATTTCTATCTCCTTTTTTTAAAAAGGAAACAATATAAGCATATATATAATTTCAGCATTTGATCTCCATGGAGCAATGCAGTATATTGCATACTGTATACTGAGGAGAGAGGTAATGTCCAAGATAAGATTGCTCATTATATTTTGTAGAACAGGTTTTGAACAAGAATTTGAATGAGTCTTCCTTGTTCAAACTAATCATAATCAGTATTGCTTGAAGTGAAGTACTGAAAATGCGGTGCTCAGTGCTGTGGCTGATGTAACATACATGTATGCAGACCAAAACACAAATCGTAATAGATTTGTGATAACTCACATCAAATCTTTAAAAATGCATATACTCAAAAAATCTAAAATGGCAATAAGATAACATTGAATAGATTGGAATTTTATCTAGGGTTCCAAAATTCCCAGAAATCTTAGTGGATGATTTATTATCTGTCCGAACAAGTTACAAAGGAGAGAAGAAAAGATAAGAATTAGGAAAGACAAGAGCTAGCAAAATATTGTATGTGTGCTTTTGTGTATGAATCATAAAAAGCAGTTTATGTAGTAAACTTTTAGATAAAGCAGAAAATCTTCCCTCTAGCATATTTCACATATTTACATGTATATATTAATAAACCAAAATACTAGAAATGTTCTTTTCTAAAGAAAGCTAACTAGTAGAATTCTCAAATTCAAAATCAGTGTCTCTATTCAGTGTGGAAATATATGACGTCAATTATCTTAAAAAGCTCTATCGCTATCTTAATAATTTGTCCATTATCAATGCCTCCTAAAAACTTGAGAACATGATGACATCTGGTACAGAAGTCTTCAGTAACAGTATATCTTTAATGCAGGAAAGGCAGTAATAATTATGATCCCGGCAGACCAAAACAATATGAGGTTAACTTGCTTTGGTAAATAGCTGTTAAGAGAATTTGTTTTGAAAAAATACAGGAATCATATTTTTTATGAACAGAGTGCTGCTGTTTGTATTTTGTGCTAGAATTCCATTCCAACAACAATGAAATTTGATTCCTAAAAAACATATTACCCCATCTATAACAAGTGAAATCTGACAATCTGACAGATCACATAGTAGACTCATAAGTAGTTCCCTTTCCAAATAAATCAGCAGTTCCAATTTTTTCCTTTATGTGAAGACTACATTGGCATCAAATGTTTTTAGGATCTCCATATAAGACAGCAATGTTAGCAAGGTAGTGTTTGGGGATACTGTTGGCCATATAACCATCCTTCATAAGACTTCTGAAGGACTCCACACATTTACTTTAAACGATTAGCAAAACCTGAGAGGATTTTAAGTGAGAAAAATAAAAAGAGCCACTCTCACATGATTTGGCCATTAAATTTTGTGGAGAGAGGACTTCTACTATGTAGTACTTACAGTCCCATCGTGGACTATCCAAATGGGAACATTTGAGAATATGACACTATTATGTGCTGGATGACTTTTGTAAAAGGCCCAAAAGGCTTACAATTTAAATTTATAGATGAAAAAACATTAGAAAGGGAGAGGCAAGGGGATCAAGAGATGAATATAATTTATTAATTTTTAGATTTGTTTCTCAGTGTTTCAACCTGATGTACAAAGATGAAAATATGACAGAAAAATAAGGCATAGTACAGATTGTAAATGGCAACAATCAGCAACCAGAAAATACACAGTAGACAGTAGCAAACACAAGTATTAACTAAAAGACCCTAATTAAAATGAAGCAAAGTGAGATGGAAGCTTCAAATCCAAAGCTGATACACCTTCCTCATACTAATTCTACAGTTTAACAATTGCATCTCTGTGAATGGAAATGCCTTAGAAATTAGAGATTGCACAGATAAACAAATAAGTATACAATATAAATAAATACGTAGACAAATTCAGTTTTATACATAAAATCTAAGAAAAGTCAGGCCCATGCTATTGAAGCTAAAGCCTTGAATTGAAGCTGGAATAGATCAATAACCAATGAAATTTGTGGACTGCCAGTACTAGAACACCAACTACACCTGTTTCTTGAGATGGTGATGCATGCTTTAGTTATATCCCAATTTGAATCACCATAATAGTCTTGACACTTCAACTAGCCCATGATGATGGGACTGGCCGCAGGAATTACAGTTCCACTCACCTTTAGTCTGTTTCTGAGGTTATGATAAAGCCATTTATTATTAGCCATTTGTTATTATTAAAACCATCAGGAGAAACTCTTTTCCTACCACTATTACCTCACATCTTCTGAGATTGTAAGAAAAGGCCTTCTTGAGAGGCATCCTCAGGCTTTGAACCCTTGCCATCTGAGATTAAGCTAGCATCCCCTTTTCTTCTCTCCCTCCTAAGCTATCTGATTTATAATTGCTGGGATACTTCTGAAACTGTCAGATGAATGTGGCTTGAAGAAAGAATGGTTTTCTGAGTTCTCTGGGAATATTTTTCACATACTTGGCTGGCAATGTTCAGTAGCACATTTTCCATTCAAATAGGAGTGGGCAGCTATGTTATTTTTTATATGTATTATACGTCCCATCTAAAGCATCAATATGATGTGCAAGATTCCATTTTATCCTCACAACAACCCTGTGAGGTAGGCTGAGAAACAGTGATTCATAAGGCTTCTTGGCTATGTAGACAACTGAACCAGTGACAGGAATAGTGGAATGCAGTAAGCATAAAAATAGTAAAAAAATATAAAGAACTCAACTCAGATGTCCCAACAAGAGTCTAAAACTCTAATTAATTTTATATATATATATATATTTCACACTGGCTAAGAAATGTCCACTCTTGACTGACTGTACTCCATGGTCTTATAGGAGAATATTATCATGGAAAGCATTTCCTAATGGCAGAATGTATGAAACCATTTGATTTAGTATTAATCAGCAGTTTGTCATGCTGGAGGTGTAAAAGCTTTGGTCCCAACCAAGCCAATGGCCAGAAGAATAAAATTACAACATATATTTGCCCTTTTAGACTAAAAACACATACCCACAGACACTTTTCACCTCTAATCCATAAAGCAACTAGAGCCTAGATGCCACAAAGTTTACATGCCAGTCATGAGATATTTTTGACCAACATCGCTATGTTTAGAACAGGAGACCTCAGGTATCCATGGAGATCTCTGTTTGTTGAGTACATGTTAAATACTGGCATAGCTTGGACTCACATACTTACCTCACTGCTAATTTTATCAGCGTTCCCTTTTGAAGGGGGCTGGTAACTCTCGGCCAAGCTGTCAAATGCATCTGGATCACAAAGCTGGATGGTTTCCTGTGACCTATCACCCTGTACATTAAGCTGCTTGCCAGTCTGCAGGTTGCTTGACTGTGGCAACCTCTGCAAGTGAACACTGCCTTCAGCATTTCGACTAGCGGGTGGACGGTAGATTTCAGCAGTTGGGCGCGACGAACCATATGTTACTGTAACCAGAGGCTTCTTCCGAGGTAACCGATTCTCCTGTATAAAATTCAGATCTTCATCAATGAGATCATCTGGCTCAGGCTTAATGTCAATCACAGCTTCCAAGGAGGATAGCTCCCGTAAAGGTTTTACAGTTGACATTAATGGGGATGGTGACCCATCATGACTAGGCTGCCTGTGGAGAAAGAGGGTGTTTAACTTTGTCTGCCATCTTTTAAGAAACAGCTTTGCAATAAGGATAATGAGAAAGCCAATAGCAAAATATGCACAAATATAATTTACAACTTCTGTACATCATTTGTTCATTTTAGCTACTGATATGGAGTAAAAGGGCAACAATCTAAGGTACAAATAGCCTTTATTTGATTTGACATTGAGGGGGATTCTCCATTTTTCAATTATTTCCAACTACTCTCACAACTATGATATTTGCAGAAGCAGGTTCCACTGATCTTAATTTATTCTAAGGATGCAATGACTAACATAGTACTTTCTGATGCTTCCTTGGAACTTGCCAGGCCAAATATATTCTTATGTCTCTTTTAATTGGAAAAAAAAAAGATAAAAACAAAAACTAAGCAAGTAGCAGAGTTAAAAAGTAAAATAAGCTGCAATGAGTAGGTGAGGGGGAAAACAAGGCAAACAAAAAACAAATTTCACACTTGGGAGTATACATACGTAGGAACATGAATATGTATGTAATTTTAAGGAGAAATACAAGAAAGACAGCTGTCCTACTGTATCTTCTATTCATAACAACATTTCTAAAGATGAAAAAAAATGTAGAGAACCATTCATAGCATTCCTAATAAATGCTAAACATGGTTAAGTACATTGAATTTTCACTATAGGATTTTCAAAACATTCAATTGAAATTTTGAACAGATTATTTATATCATCTAATAAAACCATGCCTATTAGTTTTCCAGTGATTTCTGATATCTGGTAAATCAATATTTTATGTTGCATAAATTTATGTGTCTTAGAACATATGGATCAGTAACAGAATTCATCATGAAAAATTACTGACTGATTTTCTCAATTTCTTCCAAAGTTTTCTATTAGAAAATGTCGTCTGGTTAAGCATAGCCTTAAGCATTAAGTTTGGGCAATTGATACCAATTCCAGCATAATCTAGAAATTCTACTATATAGTATAATTTTAGCAACATAGACTGCTGCATATGGATTATCTTTTGTAGTGAATTTTTGATAAACTTGTAAAAGAAGTTTAAAGAAATTCTGACATAGTCAATACATTCAAATGCTACCAGGTTTTTTTGGGCTTTCAAGATAACCTTCTGCGCTTAACCTATGAAGCTGTATAATACTGATTAGATTTCCTGGCTTTATGTGAAGTACTGTATCAATGTGAAAGACAGATGATCTTGAATTTAAGGTAATTTCACTCTACCCAAAAAGGGCATAGAAAAATATACTGGTAGGTCTTGTTTAGTGATGACAATTGGTATTGGCAACTCGGTTATTAAATGAAGCATAAAAATCATGTGACCACGTCTGTGCTTATGAATTTACACAGAAAAATGTGTATCAACTGACTGTAATAGCAAACACAACTGAGAGACATGCTGCAGCCATCACAAAGCTATTTTTATCAGTCATAAGTGTGAACAATCACTATCCGAGACAGTCACTAAACGACTATAATGGTCAAGTTCTTCTCTTTGTTACATTAAGGTTTTCAGCTGAAATCCATTCCCAAATGAAGGTGTTTGTGTGAAGTATGTGTGTGTGTGTGTGTGTGTGAAGAAATCCAGCCTTAAAACAAGTGTACATTGAGTTGCAGCTTCTTACATCAGGGGTGTTAAACTCGTGGCGTCACGTGACGTATCGGGACTTTTGTCTCCTTTGCTAAACTGGGTGGATGCAGGGCCAGCACATGACGCATCCGGCCTGTGGGCCATGAGTTTGACACCCATGCCTTACATTATTTGAGTAATCCTTCCATTAGTACTTTATCATTGATCAACATCCCTATAATGCAGATGTGCACCTCAATTTAAGCTAAACAGCCAACCATGTTTAATGGATTACTCATATGCTGTTAGGTCCCATGTTTCCTCTCTTGCACCTCAGGTCTTTTTTGATTCCTTCTTATTTCCAATTTCAAAGAAAGCCATCCGTCTGCTTCCAAGATTGTAAATTTAATTTCAAAGTATGTTTGCAGTCCTGAAGCATATACAAGTTATTGTATGCATAAATCATTGTTTTCTGGATTGGTTGCAATGGAAAATAATGTTTGTCACTAAATAAGAACAGAGGAGAAAATACACAAGGGGAGAAAACACAAACACAAAGCTTTAGTTATCTGGGGCATTATACTTGAGGGAATCTAAGTAACAGTAGCTATTCTTAAGACTACTCTGTGATTTTATGATGTAGCTGAGATCTCAACCAGAAATGCTGCGATGTACAATACCGTTCATCTGCAATGTATCACTAGCTCTTAATAACTCAGTGAGAATCTTACCGAAGAGCAGCAGCTCTCTGTTCCTGAGAACTAGTAGACACTCGGAAGTCGATCCTTTCAGGTCGAGAACTTGAGACTGTAAGAGGCTGTAGGATTTCTTCTCCAATCCTCTCCTCACTCCCGCCTGATGCACTTTTTCCAGAAGAGAGACTGCTTTCAAAAATGTTAGATTCAGAAGATTTTAGGCTTGTGGGCTCTAGGAAAAGAAGTAAAATTTGTTTCACCTCGAAATTAAGGGTGGTATTTATATAGAACTGCAAATGTCCTCTATGGATTCAATAAAAATATACATCCTCTTATTCATACTATACAAGAATTTTTTTTTCAAATTCACATAACACTTTTTATTACTCCTCTTGCCTAAAGCATTGTAACCTTGTCTAAATAAATTTGTGAATACTTTTTAAGGAATGCCAAAAATTTATATGAAAATTTGTGCACAGATTCTTTTCTCAAGAGTTATCTCAAAGATGTCACGTAGCCTTTATTTACCTGTAGTTACAGACCGAAGCTTATCTAAGACACCATGAAGCCTGAAAAATAAGAAAACATTTTAGTAAATTTTAAATTACAAATCAACTCAAGACCCCAGAGTTACATGCAGTTGCTGAAGGCCCAGTGAAGCTGTCACCAAACTATGCTTTCTATTATAAACTGGAAAAAGGAGTCACCATATTATTTGTAATTACATTGCAAGATATTTTAAGTTTATATGAAATCCAATCTAATTTCATTCTGACCTTTTTTATCCTAAACCTGCCCACTTTCTGGAATATGGCTCCAAGTGTACCATACAAAGATGAAATATGGTTCCCAACTGCTCAAACCATGCACACTTCTTGTTTTAAATAAAATTTCTAAAGGTACTGTAAAAGGATAATTTATGTTTAAATTAGTATCTAATACTTCAATGATCTTGTGTTGTCATGTACATCTTTGAACAGATTTACAGGAAGAAAGTCTGTAAGCTTTGATTTTAAACTCCAAAATCATTATATTTCCTCTGCCTACCTTGTTAAAATTTATTTTTCTAACACATGAAAATAGGTACAGTAGATTGCTGTCCACTGACTGCATCCTTTTCAGACTAGCATGGGAAACAGAAAATATTTAGAACGGCATAGAAATAAAGCAAGTCCACTATTAAAAAGATAGACACCTATATCTTCTCTAGTGCAAACTATATGGCTCCTGGGGGAGAGGTTTATCTTGTTTTTCCAAGTATCATTTTTCTCTTGAGCATGTAAATTATAATATCCCCATTCAGGAAAAAATATTTTTAGTGTACTGTTTTCAAAGATAATCTAAGAATAAAATATTTTAGTGTAAGAATCCTTAATGTAAAGATTTTCTCATTCTAAAAAACATTTCATACTCAACATGTTTCTATTTTTCAATTCTTTGCAACAGAAACAATAGCAAAAAATGACCTAGAGGAAAAATGTTTTCCTCTCCCATCTCCACAAGGCTTTTCATCTTTAAGTACCATATTTTTTAGACTATAAGACGCACTGGTGTACAAGACGCTCCAAAATTTCAAAGAGATAAGAAAAAAAAGTTTTTGTCCTCTCTGGCCCCAGGAGCAGTGTGCAGGCCTCCTAAACCCTCTGCGCACCCTGTTTTTTGCAAAAATGGATCCATTTTTCACCCGTTTTTGTGAAAAACGGGATGCACAGAGGGTTTCGGAACCCTGCAGAGTGTTTCTGTGGGCTGGGGGAAGGCAAAAACGACCCTGTTTTTGAAAAAAATGGCCC
>JANHFT010001986.1:31560-42071 GCA_032467955.1 Pseudoxenodon macrops | reverse complement strand
CCTTTCCCCTTACATCTTTGGAAGCCACAATTAAGCAGCACCGCTGGGATAAAACGCTGGGGCTGCCAGCGGACTAGGGCATTGCATCGCGAGATGGCCAGGCTGCGGACTTCGTTCCTCCTCCCTGGAGTCCTCGTTCTCCTGCTTTCCAGCCTCCCGGCTTCGTGGCAAGGAGGTAAGAGAAGCACCTCGGGCCAGGCTGCGCCGGCTTCCAACTCTGGCCAACCGCCGTTTGAGGTGCTTTCCTCCTGAAAGCCGGGCTCGGCCGTCTGCCCCCTGGCTGCGGAGCCTTCTCGTCGCCTCCATCCAGATCCAGCTTGGAAAGAGCCCGGGGAAGCCCCCTCAAGCTCTGGACTCTTTCCCCACCCCACTCCCCGGTCCTTTTGTAGAAGGGAAGGGGCGAGGAGGACCCCACACACACACACCCCGGTGCTGCAAGGTTACCATTGACAGCAGAGTGATCAGGGTGGGGTCTCTTCTGAGACCCCCTTTTTCCTGTCTGTCTCGGGGGTGGGGTCTCCAAAACCCAGGGCTTCCAAGAGAAGCGCTGATAACTGTATTTACAAAAAATAAAATACAAATAATAAAAAGCCCAAGATCTCTGCTGTGTGAATCAGGATGATTTAGAAGGCAGGGCAGAGGTGAGGGGCGGGAGGGGAAGGGTGGGATGTGAAGACACAAATCCAGAGTGCTCTGGGATGACCAGAACTCAAGTGGATCCCTAGAAGTGTTTCCAAATGCTGCACTCAACTCTGGATCCTGCAAGCAGGTTCTGGAAGAGAAAGGCAGAGCATCTCCCAAGGTGTAGCAGGTTCCTGGAGCAGACGCAGACTTGGAGGGTTCGTTGTGAACCCCAACATTTTTCTTGGCTCCTTTGACTGTCGAGTGGCATTACAAGGTCTCATTCGCTGGTTAGGAAGCCTCACCTGCAGGGACTCCTGCAAGATATCTCAGTGTTAAGTGACAGCCAAAAGTCTTCACCACTCTCCATGTAGGAACACAGAGAGATTACCCCATTTCAGGGACCAAGGCAAACATTGGCTGCCCAGGATCCAGAGAGTTCATACTTGTGCCAACGCAGCTCCACCTCTTGGATTTTACATCCTTCCCTGGGGCTGCTTGGCGAACCATCCGCACGCTTAATGACATTCCCCTTGTTTAAGAACCTCACTCTCCTGCTGGATATTTTGGCTCCTTGTAACCGACCTGCTGTCTTGGAGCAAATTAGTTCCATAGATTTAGGATGTAGCTGGTGGTGATGCTGATGATGAAGTAAACCTTGAGATTTGTCTATACAAAGTGGCCCTAAGGGATATTTCTTCCCTTCTCTCTCCTCCGTGCCCAACCTGCTTCCTTTGGAATTGCCAGCACTCCAGACAGAATATGTAGTGATCTGAAAGCCTTTTTAAAAGTAATATTTTTTAACACACAACTCTACTGTTTAAGGAAGATCTGCTGGGTGGGTTTTGAACTAGGTGTAAGGAGAAGCAATTCTCCTAGAAAGGTAGCTACAGACCCCAGTAGGAAGACTTAGCGTTTGGCTTGGCTTGTACTTTTCAGCTTCATGAAAAAGTTCCCTAGGTAGGCAGTGAATGATGCTTGATGGCACCTACAGCAGATGCCTGCCTGGATCCCTTTTATAAGTTCAATGTTATCATTGAGAGGCAAACCCAAGATCTCTTGAATTGCTGCCCTGAAGGATTCTGAGGGGCAACACAGTAGGGACCCAACGTCTTTTCTGCATCTGCACAAAAGGAGTTGTTGGTACGGTAGTAGGCTGCAGTGTGAGGCGGGCACCTTCTGCTTTTTTAAAAGATCAACTCGTCTCCATAATCTCTTTAGGCTGGTTTGAGTTATTTCTTTTAAAAGTCTGTTGGATCATTCCAACAATGATCCTTCTAGTATTCGGTGGGCCGCTCCTGTGTTCAGCAGGAGCCAACTAAACACTTTCAGGAAACCTACAAGCAGCGCACAAGGGCTGCAACTCCGCTTGTCTGTCCTTAGCGCCCAGAAATACGCTGCACCAAGCAGGCAGGTTCCACTTAGGTTTCGCTTGTGGATAATCCTCCCTACCCCACCCATAACTTGGTCTAATTTTTTTTACTGTTGTCCGATCTATTCTTTAGTGTATCCATCCCCACTCTCACCCATCCTCATCCTCCATTGCTTTGGAAAGCCTGATCTGAAATTCAGATCCTTTCTTTTTCATTTTGCCAACTCTTTGCATGATAAAAAAAAAAAGGAGACACGACTGACCCCCAAATGATAAAGAATTATTTCTCTTCATTGCTTTCAACTTTTGGGGGGATAGGCAGTGTCTATCTCGCTGTTGCAACCGAAAGAGCGGGGAAATGGGCTAATTGGCATCTTGTACCAATTGTAACGGGGTTACTTGGGGAGAATGTCTGGGTGTGTGTAATGTCCTTTTTCACGTTGGGCTTTCAAGCTGTGTTGTGGACATAGCTATGTGTATACAACAGATTTAGGCACAGGGGCGATGAATATTCGAGATCAGTTCAATAGGGCTTATTCTTGGCTGCAATAGAAGTTTAAAAAAAAAAATACAGAAAAGAAACCAAGGTCTCATTCTTGCTGGAATACAAGAATGTTAGCCAAGAACTTTTTTTTTTTCTAAGAAAGATTTATTAGAGGAGACAAGGAAATCAGAAATATGTCCCCCACAAGTTCTGTCCAGATTTCAGAGCATATTCAGAGGAATTATGTATGAGTTATTTCCTTCTACAAACTGTATACTTTGTAGGAAAAAATGTCCCAAGAGTACGAGGGGGCTGTCTGGGAGTTTTAACTTTTTGGAAGGAGGGAACCATAGTCAACGAGAAGATAAAAATTTCCCCTGAATTTTACTGGTGCCTATATATGACTGTGTCTTTTTCTTGGCAATAATATGGAATTAGTTTACCACTGCCTTTTTATAAGAAGACTTTTCCATTTTCCTCTCAGCTCAATAACCCTGGTGGTCTCCCATTCAGGTACTAATCAGTTCTAACCCTGGCTAACTTTTTCAAGATCAGCTTGGTAATGCCACCTGTTGTAAACACTCTTTTGCTGCCTCCAAAACTGGCTTCAGACAACCACAACTCCTTCTCTCAATCCCTCTCTCCCTTTGCTTAGACTTCTATTCTGCCTTGATTGACCAGAGCAGACTTGACTTTTTTTTGTCTTTGAGTGTGTCCAAGTGCCATGAATTCTTAAGAGGCTTGTAAATTCTTTGCTAAGAACTAACGCAGGGCAGTTTTCATGCTATTTGTGGATTAATTTAGACTAGCCTTTGGCAGGGAAAGTTACAGAGGGAGCTGGAAATTTATACCAGAGTTTCCTAAGTTGCATTTTCAGGTTGTACCGATAACACATGAAAGAAACTGGATTCATGTGCACAGACACACACAAAGACACTTTTTCCTATCCCCTCAAAGCATTTCTGCCTTTTCTGTTATCATTCCACTGTGTTCTAGAGTGGCAATGCAATCTGGATAGGGGTCCCTGATTGTTTGGGTTTGCAAAGAAGAATGTAACAGGAGAACAGCATATACATCTGCAGGTACCCGTGCTCCAAAAATTCCCTTAAAAAGCAATCCCTTTGCAAGCCAATTTTTGTGTGTGTGTTTCCCTGGAAACAACTCCCACTTGGTTAAATTGGACTTACTCCCAAGTAAGCATGCAACGGATTGCAGAGAATGGCTTTAGAAAAACAGGATGCATACCACATTTGGCAGCCCTTCAAATTTGGGTCTAGTTACCCAAGATTCCAAAAAAAATGCAATTATTACCTTATTGTTAAAGTATCTCAGATGTAGGACCTGTAAAAGAAAGGAAAATCTCCCTTGAGAGGAGCAAAATTCTTCCTGGATCTATAGACACATCCAGGGAATTTTGTTGGAGAAAGTGTCACTTCTGGTGTCACTTATTTTCTAGAACGGCTGCATTTCTGATGGCCTCATATTCCAAGAGTAGCTAGGTTCAACCGAGGTTAGCTTTTTCCAGTGGAGCCAAGTCATCCAGGTGGTAGCATCTGTCGTGACATAAGCCATGCACAAAAACGTGGAATGCAATAGGTCTGCTTTCAGACTAACAAGCTACAAAGTGGTTTGGTGTGTGCGTGTTGCATGTGTATGTATTGAGAGGGGGATTAATAGAAGCAAAAAGCTTCCTCTCTATTCATGATTTCTACGAAGAAATAACTTAATCCCACATCTCCAGGTACTTTTCTTCTCACTGTTTTTTTCTGGAGCCATTCAGAAGATGTAGAAAGTAGATGCAAAAAAAAAAAAAAAAAAGGAAAGGACTCACGGGTGGAAAGTGGCAGGAGGGGAAGTCTTCAGAAAGTTTTTTCTTCTTTTAATTCCGTGTTCATTTGTTTTGTTGTGTTGTGTTGGAACTGGCTGTTTTTTTTTCTGGATGTCTACTTTCATCCTTAATACAGTATTGTACTTGAAAGCCCCCCCTTTTCTTTTCTTTTTTCTTTTGCAAAAAGGCTGAAATTTCAAATTTTAGGAATGAATGTTGAATATTTGGCCAGATTGCTCAGTATCTTCTCGGTGCTTGACATTGATGAAATACAAAAACCTTGGGAAATAATATGCTGCCAAAGACTTATAAGAATTCAAAAAAAGAATTCAGAATATATCTACTGAATGGTGAATAGGAGAAGGACAAATAGAAGGAGCGAGGAAGGAGAAACCCCAGTGTTTCTTTGTCCCCCTGTGTTTGCTTTTCTCCGCAAAATATTGGCTGGGCTCACATATTCTGTTTAAGCTCTTAAGTTTCAATTATTGATGGCAGGAGTGTCCATGGATGGGGGTGGGAGGTGGGATGAAAGAAATTAAGAGGGCAGCCAGGACTGCATGACTGAAACCTCACCCTTTTCTTTTCTTCTTTTTTTTAAAAACATGCGGGGTCCTGACTGTTTGCCAAATAAAACACAATGTTCACACATTATCCTACCCGGTCAAGACCAGCTGAGCGTCCTTTCTGCCACTGGAGGGCGCTCTTCTTTTAAACCTGCACCTCAGCAGCCCCGAGAATTGGTTTCCATTATTTATTATTAATAATCATTTACAAGTGTGAACCACGCGAGAAGCTTCACTTATTTTTTTACTGCTCGTTCTCTCTTTTAAAACTGGATCACTGCCCTTTTGTAGCACAGCCATTTTCAGCTGTGTAGTTTTGGAGAATTTTTGGGGGGTGGGGGTCAGTATAGAGGTGCTAATCGCACACCCGAACCAGAAAGTATAAATCGCAGCCTCCAATTCCTCCACCTTCTGAGGCCATAGATCAAGTTAAACCAAAGAAACTACATGACGACTTCAGCTTCAATATCTTATGCCAAGCAACCTCACCCAAAAAAATTGCACCATTTTTGTTTAAAAAAAAAAAAGAACTTTAAGGGATTGGGAGAACAGTGCAGAGAATGAACAGTGCAAACAGTGACAAGCAGACAGATAAGGAGGAGGCTTAAAAAACAGTCATTTCTAAACCAATGTGCTCCCTTACAGACTCAGAAATGCTAAAGACAATCATATTTTTGCACTCCAAAAGACATCTTTACAAAAAAAAAATTCAGTTCTAATGGAGGCCTAAAATGTGGCATCCAGAAATGTAACGAGAGTCCATTTTTATTCCACAAATCAAGCCATTCGTTATGTTTTCAGGTGGCTGTAAAAGGATATATATATATACCAAAGTTTGAAATGACCTGACTCAACGGGGGAGAATCATAGAAAAGTAACGTTATAGTAATGCAAGCAGGACTTCAGCAGGGGCAAAAACTAAGGTGTTTGGAAAAGTTACTCCTTTAAAAAAAAAAAAAATCTGTGGATGGAACACGATTGTTTTTTTATAACCGCACAGAGGGAGCCGTTTAGGAGAGTTTATATGATCACGGAGAACTGCTTAAATCACCCACTGAAATTGGCTGCAAATGTATTTCAAAGCTGAGAGTAGAAAACATGGTTTGGATGTCTACCAGAAAGGCCCTGCGGAGGGATAAGACAAATGGGTGGCTGCTACATCCCCAATTAGTACTATTTTACCAGGGAGTCTAAGAAGAGAAATCTTTATATGGACGCAGTCTATGTTTGAGAGCCAGATTCTGGGGACAATCCCCAGAGAAGAGCAATGGCATTTACCGTATATACAATGCACGTATATAAAAATAAAAAAAAACACAGCTTTAATCACGTCTGGGAGTCTGCCCTATAGACAGTTTTTTGATTCCTGCTTCCCTGCTGACCCTCTTGCTTGCTTGGTTTTTTTTTCAAGGCACATGAGTGGAAAACAGGATGCTGGACAGAGCAGGAGAGAAAAAGAAAAATGTTCCTCAGTCCATGCCAACCTCATAATTTCATAAACCTGGCAACTCCGCCATTTGCTTTCTCGGTGTAATCCGGTCCCTTCCAAAGAAAGCCAGAAACTGAGCAGCTGTTGGAAGTAAGCTGGGGCAAATTAACAAAGATGTTTGGCTTTCGACTTTTATCGAGTGTTCTTTTCGTTTTCTTTTTGAACTGTGTCCTTGTGAAACCCCTTTTGTTCAAATAGGCCCTGTGAGATAAGATTACCAGTTCCTGCTGGGGTTTTATTCTTGTTCTTCCATCTATAAAATATAAAATGGAGGGACCTGAAAATATAAAGTGGAGACACCTGAGGTTTGCATGAACAGTGGGGGAAATGGGAGAGATCCCCTCCTGGATTATATAGAGATAATGCTTGGTGTGTTTCGGAATTGGTAGCGCTCTGCTTAAGCTGCTGTGTCATTTTGTCCCTTTCCTCAAAGTGAGAAACTAAGTCAGGAGAATAGAGGAATAAGCCAGTTGATTCCCAAGCAATCCATTAACTACTTCTACTTTTAACCCTTCCCTCTCTCAAAGATTAGCAATAGCACTTATATGCCACTTCACAGCCCTCTCTACGCGGTTTACAGAGTCAGCATATTGTCCCCGACAATCTGGATCCTCATTTTACCAACCACGGAAGGATGGAAGGATGAGTCATCCTTGAGCCGGTCAGGATCGAACTCCTGGCTGTGGTCAGAGTTAGCTTGTAATACTGCATACTAACCACTGCGCCACAGCAGTTTTAGATTAGAGCCGTTTATGCACAAATGACACATTACTTGGTTGTGTCCTGCTTTTATTATTTTTACAAGTAACCGAAAGCAGTGAACATACCACACAACTTCCTTCTCCTATTTTCCCTATAACAACAACCCTGTGAGATGAGTTGGGGTGAGAAAGAGTGACTGGCCCAAGATCAACCCGTTGGCTTACATAGCTAAAATGAGACTAGAAATCACATCATGCTAATCTAGTGTCTGCACAGAGGTTCAAGATCAGTGTCTCTGCCAATTCATTCAGGCTTTCTTGAAGCATGATTGTTATGGCTTTTACCAAGCAAACCCAGCCAGTGATAGCTTATTCAGCCAATCAGAGTTAAGCATACCAGGCAGTATAGATGTGCAAACTAAGTAATAGTGAGTCTTCTTCCTCACACACACTCAGTCGCACTGTAGTCAGTATAAAATTGACACGGATGGGTGTTTCCAAGAAGTATTTTTATTGTGTTGTTATTCTGTCTCATTTCATAAGGACTTCCGATGATCCCATACCTTACTTATATCTATCCATAAAAGTATGGATAGAAGGTTCTAGAGAGATCTAAGGCTGGTTTGATGACAGAGCCATCTTCCTCATTCATGATCTGGGTATTCAACCTTTATGTCACTCCAACCTCTCTTACTACATCTTCTGGTCTGTTCTTCTAAAGATTTGAAAATTAGCAGGATGACTGAGAACAAAGAAATGAGTACAGATAGTCCTTAAGTTATGGCCGTAATGGAGCCTGCCAATCATACCGTAGGTTGTGACCAACCCAATTTTACAACCATTTTTGCAATGATCATTAAGCAAATACCATGGGCATTAAATGAACCTGTGGGCCTCGTTTTACTGAAAACCAGAGGTAAAACCCACAGGATGCAGTAAAACAGGCGTAAATGCGGCATTGTTGCTGAGCTCTTGAAGGGAGACTAGCTGTCAAAACTGTTAAATCCGGATTGCAAGTAGAACCATAGTAGGTCCATTGGAAGTCATTAAGCGAGCGGTCATAATCAAATATAGGCATTCAGGCAATATCAAGAAGCACCTCTGCTTCTCTCCATTTTATTTTGTTTTTTCAATCATCCATTCCTTTTGCTTAGAACTCCGAGCCTGTCACTGCACAGTGGATATGAAGCAGAGGTAGGTTCCTTGGCGATGATGTCACGGAGCCAGTCCCATTGGTGTCTCCGTGGGTGCCGCCCAGTGGTGGGTTCTAATTTACCTCGCCACTGGTTCGCTGCCTCCTGCGCTGTGTGGCCGCGCCCTGTGCGCACGCGCAGTAGAAAAAAGCCCCGAAAAATCCCCCCCAAAAAAAGGCCGAAAACAAGATGGTGATGCATGCACAGTGCCGGAAACTTGGCTTCTGCGCATGTGCAGAAGAAAAGAAATTTTAAAAAATGTAAAAAAAGATGGCGGCGTCCACAAAACAGAACAAGCTCTGTGACGTCACCAGCGGCCTACTACCTCCTCGGTAGAACCGGTCCAAACCAGTAGAAACGCACCTCTGGTGCCGCCATTTTGGATTTTTGCTTCTGCGCATGCGCAGAATCTCCTTTTCAATTGCTGCGTGCACACGGGCGTGCTTCACACGCGCACACGCAGCATGACCCTGAGCCAACCGGCAGCAAAAATATTCGGAACCCACCCCTGATATGAATCCCATTTCCTTGAAGGGGTAGTTTTTGTTCTCTTAAGCCCTGCCTCAGGCTGGTGCCTCACAGCGTCTCAGCATTAAGCTGATTAGCTGATTAGCTTTGCAGCTCTTGGATGCTCTTTTCAGGCTATGCATAAGCTGCCAACGTTCATTACAGTTTTCAACTTCTGCCCTTCTCCGTGATCTGAACTTTGGACTCAAGACTGTGGCTGCCATTGTATGGGGGGAAAAAAAGTCAGTCCAACCACAGTCTTGGGAGAGAATCCCACTGCCAGACCACTAATGATTGGGGTGTCCACATATGGCTGCCCAGTGGTAAGACATAGGCCGTGTTTAATTCTGGCTGAATCCTGTAATCCTGCCTCGAATCAGGTGCTGAAGTCTGAGCTGTCCAAGTAAAAATTATTTGAGTTTTTCAGAAATGCACCACATTAAAAAAAAAAATCCTCTGTTTCCAGTTTTCTCTTAGACTATTTTACTTATTTTGACGCAAGTACCATGAAGTAGATCAGTGGTGGGATTCAATTTTTTTTACTACTGGTTCTGTGTCTGTGTCTTGGTGGCTGTGGCATGGTGGGCGTGGCTTGGTGGGTGTGGCAGGGGAAGGATACTGCAAAATCTCCATCCCCATCCCACTCCAGGGGAAGGATACTGCAAAATCCCCATTCTCACCCCACTTTGGGGCCAGCCAGAGGTGGTATTTGCCAGTTCTCCGAACTAGATTTCCGCTACCGGTTCACCAGAACCAGTCAGAACCTGCTGGATTTCACCCCTGGTATATTGTAATACAATTTCAAACACCAGGGAATCATTAGATGGATACAATGCCTGATGCATATTATAAAAAATTAGCACCCACCCCTCTCCTAGAAAATTGAAATATTTTGGCAAATATTAAATAGGCCGAATATTATATTTCCTTTTAAGGAGAAATGGGGAAACATGCTCTTGGAGACAGAAAACAGCCTCCAACTTTTGTTAATAGCCCCAGCAGATATTTCATGCCCATTAAGAAAGATTGGGGCAGCCTATTCAGAAACCAAACCGAGGAGGCCGCCTTTTAGAAATGCAAGATTTGGTAATCCATTCAAGACAGGATATTTTGAAACGTAGTTAGAGTGATCAAATTCGCCCTCACTCAAGATCCAAACCAGGACAAAGCTATTAAGCCATAATAGAAATTGCCCAACACCCTTTCAGTACACAAGCCCCTTCATTGCATCACCCTCAGAAACATCAACCAAACGTAGCTCGGACAAACTCCTAGGATTTGTACTTTTTCCTATACAGCCACCTACATAACCCCTGCATGGTCCCACGGGAGTCTGAAAACAACCAATAGAATTCATGTTTGTGCACAGGTAGAGGAAGCTCAAGTGCAAAGCACAAGAGAAGGTATAAATACCCCTCACTCTCAACTCCATGTGTTCAGCTCAGGGGTGGGTTCTGGATATTTTTGCTGCCAGTTTGTGCTGTATGTGCGCACCCGCACATCAATAAAAAAATAGTTTCTGCGCATACGCAGAAGCAAAATCCAAGATGGCGGCACCTACAGAGACACTGAGTGAACCGGCTCTGTGACGTCATTGCCGAGCTACTAATGGTTCTAAAGAACTGGTTAGAACCAATAGGGATCCACCTCTGGTTCAGCTGCACCAAAGAACCATGTTGTCAGGCGTGCCTCCGTTCAAAATCCAAGAAAGGAAGACCCAAACTCCATATTTATAGAGAATGGTACTTTTACT
>JANHFT010001985.1:153159-164361 GCA_032467955.1 Pseudoxenodon macrops | reverse complement strand
TTCTCAGTCATCCAGGTCATGGTTGTCCCAAAGGTGCTTTTTCAAGAGGCAACTGGACTTTCTGGTTTTCCTTTGAATATGTTTCACTTCTAATCCAAGAAGCTTCTTCAGCTTTGAGTACTCGTGGCAGTGACTCCTATGTTGGGAAGGTATTGCTTCCAGATCCGAGCATCGGAACATCAATGCTCTCTGTACAGAAGAGTGCAGTGCTAGGAACAGTTTAGATACTGCAGAGAGGTCTCAAACTCTCAGGCCTCTAGGGTATGTATGTATGTGTGTGTGTATTCTGTATTATGTCAGTATTTTTTAAATTGTTGAATAGATAACCCATGATAACTATATCTATGGAGAAACTTCCAAATTACAAGTGTCATATGCAATTGAATAATTATGAACATAGACCACTGTCTATCAGTATCTTAAAGTGTATTGCAATAAGGAGTGACTCTCTCAATGCTGAGCAAAGACAACAGAAATTAGTTTTGCTAACTTTTGTACAATATTAAAATATTGAAAAAATATAAACAACTGCTGTGTTTGTATTTGTATGTCACTTGCTTTATCATAATTTGATGATTCAATATCTTGTTTTCTGGCAGTTATAAATTGAATATACTGAAAAGTGGACTTGGGAAGTCACTGAATAGTAGGAAATTATGTTGGTGTTGTTATTTTAAAAAAATAAGGAGAGTACTATATTTTTTATCTAGGGCAAAAAGACAGTTTCTACTCACTGCACCTTGAATCCTGCCCAGACCTGTTTTGAAAGATTCTCTTATCTAAGTAAAAAGATAAATTCATGCAAAGCACCATAATTTATTTTGTGGTACTCAAGTAATGAAATGAACAAATATCCAGGATGAAACAAATATTGAGCAGTGAAAATAGTACATATTAGCTAGGATTTATAATCTTTGATCATAATTTCACAACTGTGGATCTGGAAAAAAATGAATCTAACATAGTTACATGTCTATTATCCAATTGCCATTTTAATCTGAATTGGTTTTCTGAAATAGAGAAGAACTGAATTCATAAAATATTAGTTTGGCGATGTGCACTGTGTGTATATATGTTCGTTCTACTTATCTCCATTTCACCCCTCCTTTCAAGCTGGAATGTATTAATTTATTCTTGACAACACTGGCTTTACAAGGATATCTTGGGTGTCTTAAAGGACATTAGAGTGGGGATCATTAAAATAACTTAAAATTGGTACAGTGGAGGTTAATGTTTTTTTTTTTCCTTTTTAAGGGCATAGCTGAATTCTTTACATTTAAAAAAATTACTCCCTTATCCCCATTTCCTGATCTAAATGGGCAGAATTGCCTGGCCTCTGGAGTTGGAGAAAAAGGTATAGGGAACATTCTGATGAGTAAAAGGAGGAGTAATTTAATTGTCTAACTCCTTCTGTGCTAGAGAATATCAGACAGATGGGGAGGATAAAACAAGGAGCTCAATAATTAATTTTCATGTTTCTCACTAGTGGGACCCTTTTAATCCCTGTTCCTATGATTATAGAGAAAGGTTGGAATCTAAAGTTTCACTTATTAGCTATGTGTTGTATGAAAATACCTGTATTTTCAAAAGGGATAGTGACAAGAATGAAAAATTTCTGCTATTAAAAATATCTCAGTGTCAGGAACTTTTGTGAAAGAACAAAAACTCTCTGATTCCCTCAGATAAATAATGAAACAGATGGTTGTTGAGGGGTTAAAGGTCAAGCTTTCCCTGTTGACTATAACACAAGGTTGACTTAAAAGATTTTGAGGAGTTATTCAAGATGAATTATCTTAGAATGCATCTCCTGCTTTTTAATGAAATGAATTGGAAAGTCTTCAAAATTATTTCAGGAGTTGCATTTTCAAGAAGAGATTTCTTTTTACATAGCTAACCTATGTCTTGCAAACTATTTTGTCTGTATGCATATGATTATATTTCTCTTTATCTATCTGTCTCTCTGTCTCTCTCTATTTGTATATTTACACACAAACACACGTGCACGCACACAGACAGACAGACAAACAGACAGACAGACAGAGACAGACAGACAGGACAGGACAGGACAGAGACAGAGAGACAGAGAGACAGAGAGACAGAGAGACAGACAGAGACAGAGAGAATCACATGCATACAGACAAAATCTTCTCCTATGATCGGGTCTTTGATGAGGCGAAGGGGCTTGTGTGAGTAAATGTTGTTGTATAGGTCCAGAAAGGACTCCTAAGGTAAACAGGCCATGATAGATACCCCAGACTAAGATCAATCACATATGCCAACCCCCATTGGATTAGTGTGGCAGATTATGGTGTACAATATTCCTTCCAAATGCCAATACAACCTCAAAAATGGTCATCATTCCGTGGAGTCTTTACACCCATGGCAGCAAAAAGAGCTGCCTCAAAGCAGAAGGTGCTAAAAACCACTGATTTAAATCAGGCTGACTTTGGACTTTGGACATAGAAACAATCCTCATTCGAACAATGAAAACAGACGATTGACTATATGAATTGCTCATTGAACTCAACAATATGCTTTGGGGTATCATTGGATTATGTGAAACACAATGAAAAGGTGAAAATTTAGTTGAATTTGATAGAACTGGGCTCTATACTACAAGTAACGAAGATGGACAATGTGGTGATGTGTATGTGTATATATGTAGGTATATGTGTTCTTATATATATATATGTAGTCTTTCTGTCTGCAAATCAATGAACAACCAAATTATTTTTCTCCAGGTATAGGTCTTAATAAAGGATCTAAATTTGATTGATCTATTGCATTAATCATTTTCCTAGTTAGTGATTGGTGAATGTATTGTTTCTGTTAGCCATAAATATTCTGTAATAGCTAAAAAAAGGAAAGAAAGAAGAAATACAAATTAGCATAATAAGCCCAATGAAATTCAGTTATATCTGAATATATTAGTTATATTCAAACTGGGAAGGAATACTTGTTGTGAAATACAAATAATACTTTTAAAATTCAATAACTACTCTTTGTTGTATGTTTGGACAGAAGAAGCTCCAGCAATTTCACAGCACATTAATGACAATTCCATAATTTGATGTCTCTCTCTCTCTTTCTCTCAGAATAGAAAATGACCTGTTAAAATATCCCTAAGAGAATATGAATTAGCCCAGGTCAATAGGAGGTCAAACAGACAGGGTGCTAAAATCCCTTTACTACTTTGTAGTATCTTATGCTAATTCATTTTTCTTTTCTGTAATAAACAAAGCCAGTTGAAAGTAGATAGCATCACACAGTGATGGGTCCCAAAGCTACAATTTAATACAAATCTAGTAATTTCATTGTACAACACATCCAGTTCATTTAGAAGTGATGAATACTAAAGATGGCCCAGGACTGAAATGCCTGTTCTCACTCAGTTGATATCCTTAGAAGGATATCCTTAGCAGAGAGAGAGGGGGGGGTGGGGGCCAGGGAGAGAGGGCGAGGGAGAGAGAGAGAAAGAGAGAGAGCGATCTCACTAGATGTGTAAATTGAAATTTATACATTATGAATTGTTGATGGAAACAATTCCAACTGATTTGTAGAAACTTTCAGGTACCCCTAAATGCAGCTACTAAAAGGCATATCAATTTTGGAATATATTAGATTATATCTCTGACTGGAAGTGACAGTGGACTGGTTTATTTGTAAATAATTACAGCAACAATTGTCCATCAAGAAGAGTCTAAAAGGATATAAAACATGACATAGAGTTGATAGTATATGAACCTTTAATCAAAATATGGCTTAGTGAGGCTATTAACTCAGTAATGTCTTAGCTAAGGCACTAAAAAAGCATTAGATCATTTTTCCCCTTGTCAGATGAAATATGTATACAATTAATAAAGGAAGAACATTTAAAATAAAGTTGAGAAGATTGAATCTTCTTTCTAACAAAGGGATATAATTTGGACACATTTGAAGGAAAATGATCATAGAGCAATAATTTGTTACTTGACAAGTGGAGAAAAAAGAGTCCCTGAGAATTTAGCCATAACTGACTATAGAGAGCACTGTTAATCTTCATTTCAAGGCCATTGAGTTGGTGCTGTCCAAAGACCTTTCAGTGGTGATGTGGCCAGCATGATATCATGGAACCCTGTTGCTTTCCCACCAAAGCGATACCTATTAGTCTGCTCGCACTTGTATGCTTTCAAACTACAGAAGCTAGTAAGTAACGGGAGCTCACCCTGTCACGCAACACTTGGGTCTCGAACTGGGCTGTTGTCTTTCCAGATGACAAGTCCAGCCCCTCTTAACTACTGAGCCATTGCATTGCCCTCACTCACCAAGTGATCAGTCCTAATAATTGATTGAGTAAATAAAATTGGAAACAGACAAGTTTTAAAATGGACTTATTGTAGCTATTTGTATTGGGCAAATACAGAATTTATATTAAGCAGTTAATATTTTTCAACATAAAAAAGGTAAAAGTTTCATCTGTCCAGTCATGTCCAACTTTACAGGGTGGTGATTATCTCTGTTTCCTAGCCAAGAGAGACAATGTTGTTGAAAACACTTCCATGGTCATGTGGCTAGCATAATTATATAACTCGGCGCATGGAACACTATTACCTTCCCACCAAAGTGGTACCTATTTATCGACTTGCATATGCATGTTTTCGAACTGCTAGGTTGGCAGGAGTTGGGGCAATAATGGGACCTCATCATGTGGTCCTTAGGGTCTGTGCCAATTACCAACCTTCCAGTTGACAAGCCCAATTCTATATTATGCAACTAATATTATTCAATATACTCCTGATTAAAAAACAAAATATGATTTGATTGCACTTCCAGGTTAAAAGGATTAGTCAGTGACAGCACCATTGTCCAGAAAAAGCCTTGTTGGTGGCTGCTTTCATGCTTTCGTTAATATGCGCCCTGAAGTGGTACCTATTTATCTACTCATGTTTGCACACTTTTGAACTGCTATTTGGGTAAGAAAATGACGGGAGCTTACCCTGTCACATGCTGTGTGATGACTTGATCATCATGTTCCTTGGACAACTTTGGCCTAATCATTCCATCTAAGCTACCCCTCCACAAGTGTAAGTGTATATAATGTTGTGGCAAGTAGCCACAATACAGAGGAAATAGTTGTTCAATAATATCCTTATTTTTGCATTTAATATTGCATTTAATATTGAATTTGTGTATATACTGGCTATTGGATTGTTTACTAATACTATAGGTCCCTGTAGCCCTGTAGCCCTGAGGATAATACTATAGGTCCCTGTAGCCCTGAGGATCATGTGGTATAAGGTGATGCTCAGAAAAAAGTAAAGACATGTAATAAATAAATAACAATATACCTTGTACATACTAAATGTTTAATATTAAATAATTTTCTTTAACTAAATAGAATATAATGCATATGTTTGCTTTTTTTCAAGGCAACACAAAAATAATATTGATAGTACTTATATGTAGATGTTATTCTAAATGAAAGGGACCCAGTGGCTCTGTGGCTAAGACATTGAGCTTGTTGATCGAAAAGTCGGCAGTTCAGTGGTTCAAATCCCTAGTGCTGCGTAACAGGGTGAGCTCCCATTACTTGTCCCAGTTTCTGCCAACCTAGCAGTCGAAAGCACATAAAAAATGCAAGTAGAAAAATAGGGACCATCTTTGGTAGGAAGGTAACTGTTCTGTGTGCCTTTGGTGTTTAGTCATCCCAGCCACATGACCACAGAGACATTTTTGGACAGTGCTGACTCTTTGGCTTTGAAACAGAAATGAGCACCATGCCCTAGAGTCGGGAATGACTAGCACATATGTGCGAGGGGAACCTTTACCTTATGCTAAATGATATACTATTGTGTTACAGAATATTTCTTACAGACGACTACATGAAATAAGGATGTGGTTCCTTCTCCTTATTCGCAATCACTGTGAACATGTTACATACTCCTAAGTGCAATCATTTATCAGCTTTTAAAAAAAGAAATATAAAAATTATTAATACAAAAGGGTTAGAATTTGCCATTTATGTGAGGATCACAGCTAATTAGCTTTAGTTAAATAAAGCATATCCTTTTTTAAGGACAAATCTCCACTTCCCTCTGAAGAATTACTCCTTATTTACATTTTTAATATTAATATTTTTCAGCCTTTTAATTGTGAGTTGGTGGTGTCATCTGAGACTGCTTTGTAACAAACAACTCAGATTGCTTTTAAGGAATGCTTTTTAAAGGCTGTTTTCCAACAGGCTGAAATAACTGGTAGTAAGTCTAATATTCCTGTAATAGGATGAGCTATTTTTCCCAAGAGATAAATATCCTGCAGAAGTACCATGAGCATCACATTCACAATGGTAATAATGCATTAACCAATTCAACATATAAATCTAAAGATTCTCTCCCTGGATTGCTCCACCTCATTGCTCTAGGAATGCATGACAAATCTAACAACAAAAAAAGCTCTTATAAATGTTATCAGTGTACAGCAGAAGTGGGTTCTGAATCTTTTTACTGCCGGTTCACTCAGGATTGCGCCTCAAGCGTGCGCACAAAGCATGCGAGCGCACGTGTGCAAGGCAGTCAAATGTTAGCTTCTGCGCAGAAACAGAAGCAAAAATCCAAGATGGCCACGTCCACGGAGATACCGACAGAACCGGCTCCATGACGTCATGATGAAGTTACTACCAGAGTTATTATAGAACCAGTAGGAACCTACCTCTGGTGTACAGATATCTACTTCTCTCTGATTTCATTTTGTTATCAGCTTTCCTGTTTCAGATTATTATTCTTATTAGACAAGGTAATCCTTAGTTAAGTGTAAATCTCATTAACATACAGGGTGATCTATGTTGGGTAAAGTTTAGACACTGAACATTCTCCAACAATTAATTTATGCAGAATTTCTATAATACTTTTCATATGCAAACTCAAGCTATCTGATGACCACTCAGTACCCTCAAAATATGGTTGGTACAACTAAGAGTGTCCCATATTGGGCAGGTACTTGTATAAACATTGGATACAAGCATCCACAAAAAAACCATGGTGGAGCAGTGGTTAGAATGCAGTATTGCAGGCTAACTCAGCCAACTGCCAGCAGTTCAATCCTGACCCCTTCAAGGTTTACTCAACCTTCCATCCTTGCAAGGTCGGTCAGATGAAGACCCAGATTGTTGGGAGAAATATGCTGACTCTCTAAACCACTTGGAGAGGGATATAAAGCACTATGAAGCCATATATAAGTCTGCGATTGCTATTGCTATTCTGATATGTTAGTCACTAGCAACACAGAAACATTTATGTAGAGCACATCAAACCCTATAAAGGGATTTGGTTGCATTAAACCTGAATCCCCATTGCCTGGCTTATTTTTCTTCTCTGTATTCATGAACCTGCATAAAGTAAACTTTCTAGGACATGATAGTTTCATATCAAAATAAATTTCATGTAAGTTAATTCGCTGGAGGCTAGAAATTTCATGCTGGAAGAGGGCATGTACTGGGGAATCTTTAACAAGATCACTGAAAAGATTACTGGTTCAATAATGGAAATTTTATTGTAATTCCTCTGAGAAAGGGAAAACATCAAGGGACTAAAAAGAAGAAACTATAACCTTGGCCTGAAAGAAAAATAAAAAGAACCGGGAAGAGAAATAGGAATGAATAGACCAGCATGTTTGACTTCAATCAGTAGTAGGCAAGATTCTAGAAATATTAATAAAGAATAAGATCACAAAACTTCTGGAGAAATAAATTAATTGGAATAATTTCCAACGGGGTAAATCATCTCTGACAAACAGCCTTTTATTAAAGAGAGATACCACATACTAGAGATACAGATAACCTGCTGAAGATTTAAAATCTATTATATTCGAGGGCAATGTGTGTAAAATATACCCAATGATAATAAAATGTTGTTGATTAACTTGGATAAAACTGCACAAACAATGTACAATGAAATATACTGGGCAAATTAAATAAAAATTATGTACAGTTATAAACTTTAGAATTCAGTTATAGGTCAAATAAGGAAGTGTAAATAAAGATTTGCCTATTTTTGTGCATGTAGTTATGTGGAGGTCTGTAATAATTTTGTAATAATCTATACTAAAAGTAAAGGTCAAATCATATGATATAGATGGGACTATAGGCTTGGACTCAGTGACTCAGATTCACTTTGATTAAGTGAGTCACGTCATGATTTTCTTTATTGAAGTTAAGAAGCGATACATTTTGCTTTGAAGAAGTACAGAGGTGATACACTTTTCTATAAATGAATATCCATCTTAGGCCTGTCCCCAGAACTTGTATTCTGCAAATTTTGGAGATTGCCAATGATTTGGGCTAAAGGTGGACAGCCTGGATAACCTTAATCACATGTCAATGATTGTGGTGCTTCGCCAACGTCTTGTGCAGCTGGCACCAGAGTCGGACAGTGCAGTGAGGAGGCTGGAAAAGACTGGCTGCCAGAGACAGGGATTCAGCCAGGGCCTTCAGAATGTCCAGAAGCTGTCCTGAGTGAAGAAGAGGAAGAAGAGGTATAGGAGGAGCCTGTTCTCAATGCGCACGCGCGCAGAGCTACCAAAAGGCAGGAATGGCTTCTGAGGAGAAGGACTATTCGGAAGTAGGCTTGAGGATAATTGACCACTCCCATAGCCTATTTAAGGAAGGAAAAGGACTGACCAGCTTTGCAGGAAACAACTTTGTTCCTTTCATGTTTTGTGATTGACTGCTACTCATCAAGATTTCCTGCATTTTACTCCTGGGCATTTTACCACCACAGTAAGATTTTGTGTGGTTATCAGAAAAACTCTTCGTCTGAATCATGGTCTTGTTTTGTTTGGATTATTGCCAGCTGTAGCAGTGAGACAACTGCTTGATAATTGCATGAACTATAAAACATTTAATTAGTAGTTCGTTCCTAGTAAAACAAGGTTTGTTTGGACACTGTTTGTGCTGTGTTCTTTGGTCCAGCAGCTGGGTCAAAACAATACTAACTGCACCGAACTGTTTGTAATGTTTCTAGAGAATAAATACTTGGAGAGCTTTTCCCATAATAAATGTAGAATACATTTGTTTAATAATAGAACTATTGATCAAAGTGAGTTTTCACATCTAAATCCATCATCCTCTAGTATTGTGTTGAATGCTGTCCATGTGCTTGTTCTGAAGGCTGGACAAGAAGCAATGGATGGAAACTGATCAAGAACAGAGCCAACCTGGAACTAAGGAGAAATTTCCTGCAAGTTGGAACAATTAATCAGGGGAATGATTTGTCTCCAGAAGTTGGAGGTGTTTTTAAGAAGAGATTGGACAACAATTTATCTGAAATGGTATAGGATTTCTTGCTTAAGAGTGGGTTGCACTAAAAGACTTCTAAGGCTCCTTCCAACTTTGTTACTCTGTTATTTGTGTATTGTTGGTAGGAAATTATTATAGTATGAAATTTGTTGTCTGCATAATCAATCCGCATCCTGCATCTATTGTTTCTCATCTCACTTACAGCCGAATGATGCTGTCCTGTTTAGGGATGCACAGTGTGCAATAAGCAAAGTGATCTATCACCTATCTATCCATCATCTATGCCTGTGATGGTGAACCTATGGCACACGTGCCACAGGTGGCACGCAGAGCCATATCTGAGGGCACGCAAGGCATTGCCCTATGTTAGCTCCAGTGCGCGCTAGCCAGCTGATTTTTGCCCTTCTAGAGGGCAGGGGGAGGCTGTTTTCACCCTCCCTAGGCTTCAGGAAAGCCTCCAAAGCCTGTGAATGGCAAAAAACAGATCCAATGGGCCTACCGGAAGTTTGGAAAAGAATTTCCGGTAGGCCCAATTTAGGCCGCCTTCTGAAGCCTGGGGAGGGCGAAAAACAGCCCAACAGGCCTACCAAAAGTCTGGAGGCTTCAGTGAGGCCTGCGCACATGCACGGGGGAAAGGGCATTGCATTATGGGTGTGGGCAAGCACATGCGCGCACTCTTTTGGCACCTGAGCAAAATAAAAGGTTTGCCATCGCTGATCTATGCTATCTACTCATCAATCTCTTCCTTAAAGACGGTTTTTTGAATGCAAGAAAGAGCAATCATTTGAGAGAAAACACAAGCATCTTCTTTGGTTCCTTCCAACTGGTGCTCAAGGTAAATGAAAGAAAATCAACGTTATTTCCCAACTCTTTGCTTCGTAATGATAGTACAAGCCGTGACGTCTAGGGTAGTTGTAACGGTTTTTATGAGATGTTTAGCTTGTTTTGTCTCACTGAGATAAAGAGACTGTTCATAGCTGGTCTGGATAAAAGACAGAAATCCTGCACTGCCTTGGGTTTTGGAATGTAGTTCAGGAACATTTTTAATCCTCATGACAGATTCTATGATAAACCCTTGACAAAAGCAGGAGGGCGAATTATAAACTCAAAAAGAGCTGTCTGACAATGGATCCCCCTGTTCTCATCGTTTTATTTAAACTTTATTAAACATTCTCTCTACAGAAATTGATTTGAGAGAATCTTTCCTTCCTTCCTTCCTTCCTTCCTTCCTTCCTTCCTTCCTTCCTTCCTTCCTTCCTTCTCCATTATCTTTCCTTCTCCATTACCTTTAATCCCCCATACTTCACATGCAGTTGTCTTCATACCTGATGTTATATACTTAGTGTCTGAGTGGAAGAAACTGAATCAAATACATTGAAGAAAGAAAGAAAGAGAGGAAGATAAAATGGAAAGGGAGAAAGGGAAGAGAAGGAAAAGGTGGAAAAGGAGGAGGAAAAAGAGGAGGAAGAAAGGAAGGCAGAAATAAATAAATAAAATAAAATGTGGGGGGGGAACAGATAGTAGTAAGGTTCTCAAGTGTAAGAAATATATGTCTTAAATGTAAAATAACTTTATTGTTACTTTGAATGTACACTAATCGGCATACAGTAAAATGAAATTTAATTGCATACAGCACTACATAAATATGACAAGTAAACAAACAAACAAATGAACAAACAAGTAAAAAATTATGCATACCAGTGGTGGGATTCAAATAATTTAACAACCGGTTCTCTGTCCTAATGACTAGCTGGGTAGGTGTGGCTCGCTGGTCATGTGACCATGTGGGCGTGACCAACTCAACATCATTCACGTCGATGGCCGCTTCGCCTTAGCTGTTACAATGTACTAAGAGTTAACCAGAGAGGCAGTTTCTGCAAGCAGGGCAATAAAGATTAGGCTAGAAACAACACCAGAATGTTTCCTTCCTG
>JANHFT010001985.1:138618-153059 GCA_032467955.1 Pseudoxenodon macrops | reverse complement strand
GTTCGTTCCTAGTAAAACAAGGTTTGTTTGGACACTGTTTGTGCTGTGTTCTTTGGTCCGGCAGCTGGGTCAGAACAATGATACTCTAAGATTGGACAGTTCTGGAATGGATATTTTGGGGCTACCATAATGTTTTCAGAAATTGACCAGCCTAGATGCATTTGGTCCAGCAATGCAAGAAAAAGCTTAACCTTTTTCCATAGAACCTGTCAATGCTGGCTCCCTCTGCTAAGAAACAGACATGAGCATTGCCGCCTAGAGTCGGACATGACTGGACAGGGGAAATCTTTACCTTTACCTTTATATTAGACATATGCATGCACATTTGAATTGCTTGGAATCTTTGAACTGGAAACTGTAGATAAAAAAATTCTAACTATATCAGGAGTGGGAAACTGTGGCAATTCAGCTGTTTCAGATGATAGTCAACACAAGACCTTGTCATTAGGAACTAATAGCCAAATATCTGGAGGTTCGTATTGTCTACCTCTGCCTATAAAATCATACACAAAAGTACCATTGAAGCCAATTGTAGTTCTGTCTAAGTATGTTCAACATCCCAGTGAAATTTGTCTGTGCAGATTACATCTGGAAAAACAGTTATGAATCTACAAAGATAAAAACAGATGTTCTGGAAAAGCTACTAATATTCGCAGAAGCCACCAAGTTAGCCATTTAATGGAGAAATGAGATCTCACATGTTGTTTCATACACGGAAGAAATGAGTGGAATAAATGTTTTGTTACTTCCTGCATATGAACAGATACTATACTATCTATACTAAAATAACTTACTGTACAGCAAAGTGTAAGAAACTATCATTAATTTGGTAATAAATGTAAAACCTATTCTCGAATTGTGTTAATATGCTCCATTTATATGGCAGAAATGTTAAACACATGCTGGAAAAAATATTGAATTCGATGAGCCTTATCAAAACATATTTAATTTGACATCCTATTCATATTTCTATATGTCAGAATCCCATGTTAGGATTTTTGTATAGATATGTTTAGTGCATTTTGCAGGAAAAAAGAGATACTTCCATAATCACCACCTCTGTTTTTATAGGAGGAAGACAGGATCAAAAGTATCATTACTGGTCAGGAAACAGATAATAATATAGACAGACACTAAAGTTTAGAGGGATCTACATACATACAGTATATAAAACCAAACACTCTAGAAAAATGACTGATGTTTTCACAGGCCACTAAGTTAGCTTAAATCTAGAAATGAAAATTCACATGTTATTCCAGACATGACATAAGAAAGGAATGGAGTATTTCATTCTTTCATATGGAAAAGAGAATGTAATGTTTTAATAATGTAATTCTTGTCCTTACATACTTCTAACTTTACCTGCCATGCCTTTAGATTGTCCAAGTAATTCCTGACCTTTCTGGAAAAAGATGTCTTCTCTAAATTCCAATTTGTTTGGAAACTTCAAAGGATGAAAATTTATACAAGGCTTATTTCATCTTTCTGGCATCACTTGTCAGTGGATCATTCCAGGTTCACACTTTATAGATGACTGTAAATTGAGGCAGAATATGCCTGGATTTCAAAGTAATTTGCTGGTTATCTGCTGCTTGTGTATGATAGCTTCTATGGTGGATGTGACGAAAATCATGTAGATAGTATAAGTGACAAGCCTACATATTTGTCTGTTGGATTTTTGGCCTGCCACACTTTCTATTATTCTACTATGCTTTTTCTTTTGGGGGAAAATGGGAGGGGGGATAGTACAGAGTTGGAGATATGAAGCCATAATAATTTCTAGAGTGCCAAGGTCATCCTTTGTCTTTGCACCTGACCAGAACCAGATGGGCGAACCTGCCAACATGGCAGTGGGTGATTGGGCCATGTGACGGACTTGTGGGTGTGAGGGCAAGATCTTGAACTTTCAACTGGGTGGTGGAAGCCTGGGAATCCTCAGATTCGGGTTTCCACTGATGTGCCAACATGTCTCTCTTAATAAATTGGAACTTTGAGGAATGTTTTGTCTTGGAGTCTGATTTACTTCTGGATAATTTTTGGAATGCTGACAATAAGACAATGTAAGGTAAATTTTGGCTGATTTGATTTTGGTCAAACTTTTACTGAGAGGGATTATCATTCCTCTTAGTAAATATTTGACCAAAAGCCACTGACTAAGTACAGTATGAATGTATAGCTGGTGTAGGAAAGAGCCATACAAAAATGTTCCATCAGGCCCAACGTCACTGTGTAAAATGAGTATTAAATTACCCTGGAAATGTCATTGGAACCTCCTTTTCTTCAATACATAGGGAAACTATACAACAAATACACAGAGTAATTCTGTTCGGAATTCAATTGCAGTTTCACTTATGCCCAGAGTCTATACAATAATAGAAAAAAGATCAAGCTTGTAAGCACATTGAGCCAAGCTGAGGATCAGTTGACTAAATTAAAATACCTACACCACCACCTCCAATAACCTTCATAAGGTTTTATTTTTTTTGCAGAAGGAAATGTATACATGATCTCTCATCAAAAGTATACAGTGATTATATTTAAAAATTCAAACAAAACAAATCCTTCGTGTTCTGTAAGATTGTTGATGTAATGTAGCCCAGCAGCAGAATTTTCTTACATTAAAAAAAAATCCATCAGATTTTATGAGTGTCATTAATATATTTTGCTAAGAATTCAAAATACACACATCTGGGTTTGTTTTCACTTTAGTTTTACAGATAGAATAATTTTGAAACTTGAGATCCAATTTCTTCATAAGCAAAATTTGATTGTCATAAATTATTCTCATGTTCTTTGTCATTAGGTTGTGTTATAAATTGTGATTTATAGGTTTTAACTAAGGAGAAGGAATTTACAATAAATCTCCTTCTTATACTTAATTTGCCACTTTTCCCAGCCCACCCAAATGCTTTAGCTGTGTTTATCTTACGGTAGTAATAATAAAAATTAAAGGGAAATAAATAGAAGTAGTAAGTCTAAGACTGCCTTGTTTAAAATAACATTTTGAATAGTGCTAATAAAATGAATAACTCTTTATTTGTTGTTTCTATGCGATGTTCAAATAAAATAATGCAATATCAAGAATAAAAAGAATGTAATATAAAAAAGAATATATCTAAAACTGAATGTCACACAAGAATTAGTATAGACCGAACGTTGGCAGAAGGCAAAACTTCCAGAGAATAAAGTAGGCACATTTAAATGCAAATATCTTAGACTGCAAAAAGATCATTGCCAGAAAAGACACCACAGTAAATACTGTTTGATTCTTTCTTGAGATGAATTTTATGATGGGTCACTGCTGAATCTTACTTTGTTGTCTAGATGTGTTTATTAATGCAGCATTAGCAAAATGAATGTTTAGTATTTTGATATTTGATTCTCAGTCCTGGCTCCAGTGACAGATTGTTACTGGATTAACTAACTTGGCCCAAACTGACTTAATCTGGGAAAAAGCTGCAAGTTGACTACAAAACTGTAAAATAGTTTGCCTTATTAATCATTTAATGCAAATTTGATATTTAAGCACGCCTTCATCCCCAGAGCTCTCAGATGCAAATGGGCAAAGTAGAACTTGAAAAAGTCCAGGATCTCTGGCTGAAAATGACAACTTTGTTAGAGAGGAGACATCCAAACTTTGCAGACAATAATGAAAAACGAAAGGTCACAAATCCAGCAGTGTGGCTAAACTATTTTAGAATGTGAAATTAGTACTCCTATGAAGCTGCCTTCCTCCATAAGACACCTGATCGTATTCAGGGCTTAGCTTTGTTCTGTTTCAGAAAGGATGACCATTGCTATAATGGGTATGAATCTTCCAGTCAATCAGTGTGGTGTATGGATTAAAGCAGAGTAAGAGACATGAGGTTCTAGTCCGCCCTCAACTACAGCAGCTCAGTGTGTGACTTTGGAGCAGAGGTGGGTTCCTACTGGTTTGGACCGGTTCTACCAATAGGTAGTAGGCCACTGGTGACGTCACAGAGCCGGTTCTGCTCCGTGGGTGCCGTCATCTTTTTTTTATTATTATTTGTTTTGAAAAAAAATTGTTTTTGAATTTTTTGGGTTTTTTTCTTCTGTGCATGTGCAGAAGCTGAGTTTCTGGCACTGTGCATGCATCGCCATCTTGTTTTTGGCCTTTTTTTGGGGGGTGTTCAGGTTTAATTTCTACTGTGCATGCAGTGGGTGCCACCATCTTTTTGTTTCTTTTTTATTTTTGGGAAAAATTTGTTTTTGAATTTTTTGGGTTTTTTCTACTGCGCATGCGCACACGAAGCGCGCCCATGTAGCACAGGAGACAGCAAACCGGCGGCAAGGTAAGTTAGAACCAACCCCTGCTTTGGAGCTCTTATTGTCTTCCAGTGGACATCAAAATGTCGATTTATGGAAGAAAAAAAATCTAACATTTAAGAACAAATGACCATTGGCTACTCTAAACCTTGTGGGTAATTTTAAAAAGTAGCATACGGAAATAAAATGAGAGAACATTGATTGAGACATTTTAGAACAATTGAGAAATACTGTATAATGACTTTGACATTTCTCAATATAAGCTTACTTTCATACTTCTTTTATTGCTTAGTTGAACTCTTCTTTATTAATTACAAATGCACTTATCAACTATAAATCTGTGTTGCAGGAGATTTGAATCTGCATCTGAAATCATGCAGACAACAGTAATTAAACGATAACCAATACCAAAAAATCAGGAATTGTCTGGTATCATTTTTACTGACTAACACATTTTTCTGGAAATGTATGAACTGTTGGAAAACATAATAATCTTCATTTTAGAATATGAATCTACACTTCAAAAATAATGTTTTCTGTACTGTTTATATTACTGGAATAGTATTCTTATGTAGTACATTATATATAAATTTCATGTTTATATCTGCAATATAACACACATCCTTTTTAGGTCCATCCTTTTAATGTACTTCTTTCTAATTTATGTGGGTCAGGGTCCTAAACTTTGTGTCCACTGGGTACATTGAAGGCATGCTATGAGCTTGCTCATAAAATCATTGGGCACAAAACACACAAAAAACAAATAAGATACTGAGAAGCAACCCATTTTAAAAAAAAAGGATGCCACATAACATGTTGGCAAGTTCATTTTTGCCCCCAAACACCACATTGTGAAGTCAGAAAATAGCTTTTAATGCCCAGGAACATTTAAAAAAAAAAAAAGCAAATTATCTATTTTCATTCTTTGGTATGTACATTTCTCCTGTGTATTCTTCTTGGACATTTTATTTTTAGATGAAAACTGTTGTGTCCTTTAAAAAATAATCCTCCAGTTGTTAATACACATCTTTCAGAAGCATATTTTATTCTATAGCTTCTTCTAAGAGTCAGATTTTTCTTGGTTTTTCTCAGGTGAGATGATGGTATCAATCCATCTGAAAATGGCATTTCTAAATCCCGACTCATAGCATAGCAAAATAATTTTTTTCCAGATGTCTAATTTTCAGTAAATGGTTTTGGATTGTAAGCGAATCACATAGACAAGAAATGCTACAACTATTGGAGTCAGTCTTGCAAAAAAACGTAAAGGGCTATATATCTTTATGTGGTCTTTTTAATTTCAGTGGTTTTTCTCCTCTGTGTGATGAATAATACGAAAAATAGCAGTGATGAGTGGAAAGTCTGTGGGAGAGCAGCTTCACTAAAGAAAAATTATGGTAGTATCTCAATGGAAGTGCATGTGACATTCATATGAATATCAAATGAATTCATTATAGTCATTGCTCTTCCTATGAATACTAAATGAATGTATAATGATTGCCCTCTTAAAAAGCTACATTTTAAAAAATAATGCCAGAAATAATGGGAATATTAACCTCATTATATATGAAGAGGTTATATTTAGACGAAGTATTTGTGGAGATATGAGTATCTTGTGATGATTTGGGGCTAGGCCCCTGTTGATATCAATGCACGCCTCTCCCTCTCTCTTTAGAATTTAATTTCATATGATAGATGCAAATGAATATTTATCAGAGAGCATAGTTATTCACTAGTGAATTCAAATTGCAGCATATTACCTTAGTATCATTTGTAACAATAATAATATGTACTGGCCATGTAATAATTTGCTTTGCCATATCTCTTTTCTAATTTTTATTTAGTCTTTCTTGTTGGCTAGTTTGGTGTCTCCAGTATTTAGAAGGCATTCTTCTTTTATTATTCCAGAATTTTTAAGACGACCACTACAAATCCTCAGGCTTCTTTCAATCATACTGAAATCAAGAAGAAAGTTAGAAGTGATTGCATCATGAGAATGAACAAGATCTTAAAGTCCAAACTCTGTGGAGGAAACACCACCAAAATGATTAATACATGAACAATACCAGTCATTAAATACACAACTGGATTAGTTGACTGGACTCAAGGAGAAGTAAAAGCTCTGGATAGAAAGACCAAAAAATAAAAATGATTGATGCCCTTCATCCATGCAGCAGAGGTGGGTTCCTACTGGTTCGGACCGGTTCTACCGAGTAGGTAATAGGCTGCTGGTGATGTCACGGAGCCAGTTCTGGTCCGTGGATGCCACCATCTTTTTGGGGCAATTTTTTAAAAAGAAAAAAAAGTGATTTCCCCCCGTTTTTTTCCTTCTGCGCATACGCAGAAGCCAAGTTTCCAGCACTGTGCATGCGTTGTCATGTTGTTTTCAGCCTTTTAAAAAAAATTGGGTTTTTTCTACTGCGCATGTGTGCGCCCTTGCGGCGGGCATGCCCACATGGCATGCTCACATGGTGCAGGAGGCAGCGAACCGGCAGCAAAGTAAGTTAGAATCCGCCTCTGCTATGCAGTAATATTTAAAGACTACTTACCAAAGAGCATAAGTGGATGTGGAGCTTTGCAGTACACCAAACATATAATGTATGTTGAAGAAAATACATTTGAAGAAATGTAGTTGAACAGCTGAAGAAAAAAGAGAATATTGGAAGAATATCTGAAGGACAGTGAAGAAGTTGCACTGAAACTAGAACACTATGAAGATTTACTGAATACTGAACAGACCAAATTGGCCTGCAGGAAAGATCAAATGAAAAATAGAAAATAGACATGCCAAGACCAAGTATTACATCTCCAGTATGCTAAAAAAAATGAGCAGGCAGAGCAGATAACAGCAAGACTTGGCATGGCTAAGAGCAGGAAAATTGAAGAAACAGACATAGGGGCTAATTCTGGCTGCATAAGACCACGTTTAAGAAGAAACACATACAGAGAATGCCTCCCAGAACTGGCAGCAAATACTGTTTCTGAAAAGAAAATGAAAAAACAGTGGACTACCTAGTTAGGTGCTTCAAGAAGACAGACTGTCTACAAACAATATCATGATGAAGTAGCAACAATGGTGCATTGTACTATTTGCAAGAAATACTATTTGTCTGCAAACAGGAACTGTTGGGACCATAAAATAGATAAAGTAATAGGCAATGAAGAAGTTAAAGATCTCTAGAACTTTAACATTCAAGCAGACAGGCACCTGTCATATAACAGCCTTGACTTAACAATTGTCAATAAGAAAGAAAGGGGAAAAACTCTGGATAATGGATGTGACAGTACCTGGAGAAAGCAAAATAGAAGAGAAAGAACATAGAAGTAAAATGACTGTGAGAAAATAAAGACATTACCACTAATAACAGATGTCTTGGGTGAAAACCCAAAACATCTGCAGCAGCAATTGAGCATCCTTGGCATTAACCAATCACCATCTGTCAATTACAAAAGGCAGCTTTATTTAGAGCAGCTTACATCTTACATTACATACATTTAAGATATTCAAACAACATCTGCCTATCCCAGATCCTTGGGAAGCTCTTGATAGGTGGATAAAAATGCCAAATCCAATCTAAACTTCTGACTGACAAACTGTGACAAACTGTAATAATAGTAATATTTTCAGATAAGAAACTTTAAAGAGTAACCATCTATAAAGATTAGCAGGATGGAAAGGTATTAGTTCATCATATTTATACCATCTTTGATAGGTTCATTTTTCAGTTCAGGCTTAAGTAGTTATAAAACAGTATTAATTGAACATCATAAATCATAAAAGCTAAGAAAAGAGTATGTTAATACCTCATAAATTCCACCAATCAATGGAAGATTTCATTAATAAAATTCCAAGAGGTAATTCTATCTTTAGATGGCCACTAGATCTCATGAAGTAAAGATAATACAGAGGAATAGTCCTGCGCACATCTTTGGATTTTGCTCAGCAGCTGAAGAACATAATGCATCTTTTCCCAGATGTTGCCTAACTCAAACTGTGATAATTTCTTTCATAGCATATTGCATCAACATAAAAGCCATTTTTTACTTTACGCCTACATTTTTTTCTTTTGCCACAAATCCTTTGGATCACAACAAAAATGTATATTGCTCATATACCCTGCCATAGTAGGAGGTATTAAGACATGTTTGCCTACTCAGGAGACTAGAAATCAGTTGCTGGCATGTTATGAACTTGTTGAAGTGAACCACACATAAAGGAAGAAATGTATATGCTTTTCTCTTTCTGTCTCACCGTCTTTGTGTATATGTGTATGCATTTATCTGTGTTTGTATTTCTCTCCACACATACACACACCATGTTTATGTGTGTGTGAAAAGTTATTCAGTCCATCACTGAATAACCTTCATGACTAAATCTAAAGACAGATCATTTTAAAAAGCTGAACAACGTTATAATAACTTTGATTAAGACTGTCTCTAAATTAGTATTGGGAGGTATTTTAGCAGAAAATTTGAAAATTCCCCTAGAATTTGGAGAGGTGATTCAACTAAAGCTGTCACAAAAAAGTTATTCTTATATGCCTTCAACAGAGATATTAAAGGAATTAGTCTATTGTTTTTAAAAAGATAAATGGGATGAGGTTCATACATTAATCCAACCCTGATATGATTTTCAAAATAAGATAAGCAAGAACTCAAATCTCTAAGCAGTTTGTCGATATCTTCAGGATGCACAACTATTCATAATATGATTTGTTAGTTCACATCACAGTCCTTGTTAGCTTTTTGTAATAGCAGCTAAATAAATTACAGTGGATTATATTGAACAATTGCAACAGTAGCAAAAAAATTTTTTTACCAGTATGGAATGAGACTGAAGATGGATATTTAGCTATTTTTTAATTCTGTTTATTTCCATTCAAAATCATTACTGCTAATTACTTCTTAAGGTAAAATACTGAAATTCAATTTGTAAATATTAAGTTTTTCTTTCTGTTCACAGAAGTCCAATTCAAAGGATAAAACTTGATGAATTTTATTCAGCCAACTTTTAGAGCCTAGAACAAAAATATCTTTCCAAATCACTATTGTGGCACAATATAGCCCAAACTCACATACTGGGAATAATATTTAGTGAAACATTAGCATCTTATCATTCTCCCCAATTCACCATCACATTAATATCTAGCCAAAAACAAAATACACAACCAAATCAGGCATATGCTAGGATGCTTTTGAATTTATTGCGTCTCTGTATGGTTGAAATATAGTTGACCTTGACCTTGATGTTGATTTGATGGCACATAATCATAAAATATTAAAAGGACAGCAAGAGTCTGAGGCAAGCAATTCCTCCAAGCTCCATTGAGGAACTGCTTGCCTCAGAATCTTACTTGGTTGGAGGTGTTACGTAGAACCATGACAACCAAATCTTTTGAAACATCTTTAAAATAGTTTTGGTTGATGTTGATTTGATTAAAGAAAATATATTTGATGTTCTTTAATACTTGGGGCTCTTGACATTGTTATATGCTCCAATTATTCATTCAAGTTTCTGGTATATTATGCAAACTTATTTTAGTAAACTTTTAAAATTATTTACGGTATTATATTTTATTGTTAGTTCCTCAATGCATCCAAAGGTGCCAAGTTTTCAGCAGCTGCTATAACATCTGAACCAATCAACAAGAAATAGTGTAATGGTATATACTGCCATATATTTTCTGATGTCGTAATCCATCTTGTTTTAGGTCTCTTTCGTGGATGTGGCACCAATTGGCGAAAGACAGTTCAGGACCTTATGGATTGGAAAGAGCCCTCATTCTACAGTGGATAGACAATGGCTAAAATGATGATGATGATCCTGCCATATATGTTTCTTTTATGATCTCTTTAAAGTTTTAAAAGTGTTGCTAACAAATAACTTATTCAGACTGACTATTGCTATCATACACGTGTCTTTGTTCAGAATAGTCACTAAAAACAGGTCCAGAATCAAAACAGGTCCATTACATATGTTGGAACAAGCACAAACAAACATATTATCACAACATTTTGTTAAAAAAAAAACCCAGATATTTGTTTCAGTATTTGTGCAATAAATGTAATATATCGAGCTATAAATTGGAAAAAATAATCCTGTGAGAGCTTGTATTTGAATTAATTACTGCATCTGTCTGTAAAGTTTATTTAAAATCCTACCACTTCTAACTTTTGCATACCGTTTAGAAAGAAATTGCAATAATAAGGAATCCATTTCCATTTTTTTTATGCGTAAGGTGATGTGCATTGTGTTCTGCGTGCACCGAACTTTTTGTAACTGTGCTCAGCCTGCAGCTGTGCACGTGACATAGTTCCTAATTGAGACACATGAAGCTCATAAGAGGCTTTAGACAAGATCCAGCTAGCCACAAAAGTCATTATCTCATTTTCATTTTATTAACATGATATTTCCAATGGATTAACAAGGTTTTCCCTTTTGTTGCTTGTGCTATGACACTAGCCCTAAAGGGGCTGTTGCTTTTTGTATCTCAAGTGACATTTTTATTCACATTAGATTACAGTAATGCTCAAATTAAAGGAATGCACATTTATTATACATCTTGAATTAAAATTTGCTATTTAAAAGAGGATTTACTTGAGGGAAAGTTTAGGATAGAGCAAAAATTTGTATAAATGTTTATTCAATGATGTGTGAGAATCAACTTTTTGTCCCTTATTACCAAATATCAAAAGATATCTTCGCTTAGTACAGAACTTGTGTAAATTAAAGAACAAGTTTTGCATTGTTGCCACTTGTTTATTACCTGCATTTGGCCACTTTTCCTGATTGCTCACAATGTGGCTTTTGCGCTTATGTGATGGAGTAGGTTAAGAGATAGCGACTTCTTAAAATGCCACAATGAAAATTTCATTTTTGCATAGATTTGAACCTTGGTTTCTCTCTATCTATTTTTGCATGCATTGTCTTGCCTTTTTCTTTATTTCAGGACAAGGACATAGGAATTTTCATACTGTTTCAATATATCAAGTTTCTGTGCCATCTTTTTTTAAAATCAAAAAATTATCTATTGTTTTCTAAATGTTGATACAAACCATTTTTGTTTATTTTAATGTGGATTAATGTTCATAAAAGTCATGTTCATAAAATACACCTCAATCATGATTACAGAATTTGCTTCCCATGATGTCATAATACCTTGGACACTTTTTTGCAGATAATAGTACCGGTATGTGTTAAAATGTGTGTGTGACTGTGTTTCAGAATTTCTGGGGAAAAGCCTGCCATCTGAGTTTCCATTCTGAATTCCAATGAACCTAATATATTATTTGAGTGCAAATATATGTTTCCGTTTAAATGTATTATGATGATACCATTGTTGATGTCAAAGTTGTATTTGACATATATGTAAAGGCTTCAATTCTGGAACTATAGTCCATGAAATTATAAGGAATGATTTTATAAACCCCTCCAGTGAATCTGTATCACTTGGAAAAATAAAACCAAGTCTTTTTGTCCACAGAGCATTATGTGCTATAGAATGTGATACATTATTCTATGTAAATTAATTATTACAGACAATCGCTTGACTAACTTTAACAGATTTCTCAAGCAATGTGGAATCTGGTTGATGCTTAGAATATTTGTTACTTTTCACATTCTGGAGAGTCCTTTCTGATTTTTTAATCTTTGGGTAGAAGTGATGCTCTTGGAAAGCAGACCTGGTTTTACCAATATAGAGTGCTTGACAACAGCAGCCTGAGCTGTATTCAGGTTGATAGGTATGCTGGTCACATAAGGGATTTAATCTCTCTACTAATTTGATGACTAACTTGATCATTTCAAAGGAAATCTTCACTCTGGGAGGAAACTTAAAACACTGTGTTATACATAAAGATCAATCATTGCATAAAATGGATTCTTGTGTCTTCATTTTGCATGCTTCTGTAATATAGCAAGACTCTAATGAAGAAAAATGATGAAATTTGTTGCCAGGCTGTGTTTTTACTGGAATCGGTTTTTGAATTACTCTTAAACTATGACAAGCTCATTTCATGTTTTTCTATAATACTGTAAGATTCTAAGCAACAGTCTGAACACCACAGATTTTAATGCTGTTTCCCTGAGTCTGTTAATTACAGATCATGCAATGTGAAGAATGCTTATGAGTCTATTTTTCTTTTCCAAAGTTTGCTGAGATTGGCTGTCCCTCCTCCCTTTTTTGAACTAGCGATATCAAGCTGTTGGCCAGTTCTTCTTAGGTTTGCATTTATATTCATCCCATAGTTGATAAGTAACCTAGGAATATTTGGTATTGAGTATAATGAATAAGAAATTTGGAAATGACCCCCTATGGGAAATAATGCAAAGTCAGAAGTGGTTTTTTTGCTAAGTTGGCATGTGTTTGGTTTTTACTCTGGGACCTCAAAAGAATAACTTTGCCTGGGACTCTCCTGTCCCACTGCACTGCTCTATTCTCTTCCCAATGCCTTTGAGTTCAAGGCCATTTCCGACTTTTGGTACCATTCAGTGGAAATCAGTGCAACTAATGAAAATCATACCTATTAACTTGTGGCATTGGTAGAAAACGAATAACTATGCATAGAGCCTAATGTTTTTTGCAGCTTTCTGTTCTACCTCCTTTTATAGCCAATTAAGAGGATGTTTTATTTCCCTCATTAAAAGCGCAGCACCAGTTACCATGTTGAATCGCTAAGAATGAGCTTGCACATCCTGCCTGTAACCTTTCCTTAAAGCCCGAGAGCCTTTGTCATTTTTACAATGAAGCTCGCCGGTTTTACTGATCAATATTTTAAAAAAATGATCTGGCCTGAGAAGCATGCACACAATGTATGCTCATTAATTCCAAGATGTTATGTGCTGCCCATTTCTCATGAAGGTGAATTTACCTATGTTACATTATAACCTCTTCTGAGAAAAATGCCCAATACTTTTCATTTACTTTTTCTCTTTTGCATAACCAACTTCTGCCTTTTTGAATTTCCCCAGATAGTGGCAGTAAGTAAACAGAAAGCAATAAAATGTATATACTCCTGGCTTACATTGCAGTTTTAGGACATTTGACAAGCAAATGGAGTCAGTTTCAGGGTTAGTTCTTCCATAGGTTGTAGAAAATATTCAGATGGAATTGCTTTGCAAACTATGTTGGTAAGAGATCAAAGCTCTTTTGAAACATTTAATGCAGTTGCATCCTGCTTCAAGTTAAAGTCTTTAAGAAGAGCCTGGACAGTCCCTTGTCTGAATTGGTATAGGGTCTCCTGGTTGAGCAGGGGGTTGGACTAGAAGACCTCCAAGATCCCTTCCAGCTCTATTCTGATTGATTGATTGAAATTACTTGAGCATAGAATGTGCTGCTGCTGGAATTGTCAATACAGAGAAATAAAATAGGTATGTAGCAAGAGCCACCCAAAGTCGCTTGATAGTAAGATGGGCAGCATATAAATTTAATTAATAAATAAATAACCAACCATGGTCTTCAAAGCAATAAAATGGATTTTGAACCTACTCTGAGAGCATGTTTTGTAACACTCCACTTTCAAATGTTTGCTCAAATCTAGCATTTGCCAACAACATTATTTGATGTTAAATGCTAAAGAAACTACAATATGATGGGTTACTATTATTTTTAATTACACAATAGTAATAGTTGATACGGTCTACTCTGAGTTGTGGAGATTTTTTCCTCATTCTCAATACTTACATTGAGAAGCATCTCACATTTTACAACACAAATTAAAAAAAGGCATCTGGGCCCTCACTCACACAGTTGTGATCAGTATCCCTAGATGTGTTTGTCCTTCACCCTAGCCATAATTCTGGAATACTCACTGTACTCACTGCTTTTTTCCTAAGATGCTTCATAGGTCACAATTCATGAACCTCCTGAAAGAGATCTGGTTTTTGATATTACTTTTAGGTGAGATATTTAGTTAACTTCAAGGAAAGGTGTACTGCTAATTCCCCTGATCCTATGAATCCTAACTTCTAAAAACATTAGAGTAATTTAAACATGTGGTGGATCAGTGGCTAAGATGTGAGCTTGTTGATCAGAAAGGTCAGCAGTTCAGTGGTTCGAATCCCTAGCACCACATAATGGAGTGAGCTCCTGTTACTTGTCCCAGCTTCTGCCAACCTAGCAGTTCAAAAACATGTAAAAATGCAAGTAGAAAAA
>JANHFT010001985.1:127518-138518 GCA_032467955.1 Pseudoxenodon macrops | reverse complement strand
GTAAGATTGAGAGTATCTTTGCGACGTTTCGAAAGAGAGAGACATACACCCACACACACATGTATAGACATATATACACATACACACACACACACACACACATACATATATATACACATACATACATACATACATACATACATACATACATACATACATACATACATACTGTATGTATATGTGTGTGTGTGTGTGTCCGTGTGTATGTATGTATGTATATATATACACACTGTATGTGTGTGAATGTGTGTGTGTGTTTATATATATATATGCCCAGCTTTAAAGCTTGGGGCAGGTAGTTTCCAATTATGACCAGAATAAGGCCTTAGATGTTAAGTCTTGTTGTAGGAACATGATGGTGATGGTGATGAAAGGGAGCAACATCAAAAGTGTCAGCAAGAGGAGAAGGCAATGGCATATCGGTGCAGAAACTACATGCATATTTCAATTGGCTGTGTGACTGTGCTACTAATTTGGAAGGACGAAAAAGTGCACAGAACAGCTTTCCATAAAGCCTGCAAAGTGTGTGTAGCTGAGGAACTTTTGCCTGGCAGAGAGGCCAGCTGTACTGAACAAACTACTATCAAGCAGGTCTAGATTATGAATTAATACGTGAAGACAAAGGTGATCTATGAGGCTTGCAATCATTTCTCTCTCACAAATACCTAAGTCAGAAATACAGAGACTTAGATTCTGCAGTTAAGGAGAAGGTGCAGTTGCATTTTTAATCTGGCACATATAATATTTTTAAATCGAACTATTAATATGTTGCAGTAGTAAGGAAAAAGTTAAAACAATTCTACTAATAAAATTTACTAGATTAATAAGATGGAATATTATGTATAAAATGGCATTAAATATTTACAAATTCTTTTAATAAAATAGTAGATTAATAAAAATACTTATTAAATATAAAAATTTAATTGGGTGCAGTTCGTTGGCTTTTAATGTGACAGTAGGCACGAGACCTGTAGAAGCGCAAATGTAGCTATTGGATAAGAAAACTGGAGCCAAAAGAAATTCTTTAATATGCTATGATAAGTTCCTTACCCTATTCATATATTGGAATCTGTTTACTTAAGTAAAAGAATGCTGCAACAGCATGTTGTTAAAATATTTAAAGTAAGTCAGGATTTGAGCTCTTATATTTTAAATAGGATAAATAAATGTAAGCTGTTGTGAATAACACAGTCCCATCGCCTGATTAAAAGAATTTTTTAACATCCTTCTGAATTTGAAGGAGGTATAGTTCTGGCTAAGACAAAGAAATATCAGTGTGTATTTTCTAAAATGGAGCACACTCCAAATTCCTTTGGATGGGGTAAGGTTGAAAAGTCAGATCTGGAAGGAATTAAATGATAGAGAATCACTGGTTGTTCTCAGAAAAGAAGGATCTTGAGAATGAAACAGATCACATTTCAATTATGATCAGTCTGAATAAGAGCCATTCACAGAAAAGTGTTCATCCCATAGAATACAATACATGTCATAACTAGGAACCACATAAACTGGTTGTATAAACTTTCTTCATGGCAAATGTGCAGGAAAAACTCAGTTAAAGACTTCCTGCCTTTTCACTTCAGGCTATGCTGTGTTACATGAACACAGATTTTATTGGGACAGAGATATAATTGTCTTCAACGAGTGAATTGTTAAAATTGGATCTCTCTAAAATTTATAGCTGCCCATTGTTTTTTCTTTCTCCAAGTTCTTTCAGGAGACCATATTTGGAGCAATCAAGTGCAAGCTTTCTTAGCAGTAAAATTCTTGGATTATTAGATTCTTCTGATTGAATAAACATAGATTATTTACATACACAGTAGAGTTGAGAGGTCACAATGCCTATCATGGATATATTGAGGTTCATACTTTCCCAACATAAATAGAAAAATTACACCAGTTATTTGATATAAGATCAATAAATGTACCTTTGTTCATTTCTCAATCAAATCTTTACTTTGCTGGTTGTAAATCACTGATCTGGCATAAAATAATATTAGTTTCAGAAATGTGTATATTGTCTTCTCACATTTTATCCAAACAATTTATCAACATATTTATCAAAATAATCTCTCTGTAGTTTTACATTCATTCTTCCACTACATTCCCCCACACAAAGAGGACTATTAAATAAACAAACAAACAAACAAACAAACAAATAAATAAATACCACCTCACATTATACTATTGCATAAGAAATTATGAACTTTAAAAATGGATTTGGTTGAAATGGCAATGTAAACTGTTTTAGACAAAGTTTGCTTAATTAAATGTTTCTGGTTTGAAACTCGAAATAGAAAAAAAAGAAGCTTAGACTTTAGTTTGAATAATTGTGCCAAAAATGGCTTGCAATAACTAATAACGAAACAAAACGCTGAAGTTCTAAATCAAAATGGTATGTCACTGTACTGGAAAGAGTCAGAAGCCATTTTTTTCCTCTTTTTAAAAAATATCCTTCGTGTCTTCTCCCTTCCCACATTTTAATCTTTATATTTTATTATATTTCATATTACGATAAATCTTACTTAATTTTCTTTTTAAAATAAACTAATTATTCTATTAAGTAGTGTGGCATGGGTGGTTTGTTTGTTGTTGTTTTTGCTAATTGTAAACTCCCATAGCAACTGAAATGCTTTCATCTCTTAGCTGCTTGTTTCCCTCAGAACATCTGCATAAGTTCTGAAACTCAGGCTATGTTGAACTGAATAAAATGCTCCAGCTAAGCTAGAGTTATTTTCATTTGACTTTTTTTTTCCTGTGTGCAATTGGTTTTCTTCCTGCCTTCCTGCCTCATTCTAGCACAAGGTTATTTTTCAATTCAGTATTTGGCTATCTCGGTTCAAACAGGGAATATATGAACTAAAATTGTCCCTTCGTCTAAGACTGCATAGTTGTTAAACTGTTTCCTCTGAATCTTTAAAACATGGGATTTCTTTGGGCTAAATAAATCTCCAGTATCCCTTCATTTGTTTGTTAGTTTACTTTTGAGAGTTAAGCTGAAGGCAAGATTCCTTGGCAACAGGGCTTAGAAATTCCCCATCCAGATATACAATCTAAAGTTTTCACATGAAGGCTGCTGTGATAGCAACCTACAAAAAAATAAAAAATGGTATCTATGTATAAAGAAATTCAGATTCTCTACATTTGAATGGTCTACTTTTTTACACATACACACACACACACACACACAGAGAGAGAGAGAGAGAGAGATGTTGTTTTTGTTAGTTGTGAAGTCCAGTCTGACCCATCGCGACCCCAAGGACAACATTCCTCCAGGCCTTTCTGTCCTCTATCATCCACTGGAGTCCATTTAAGCTCACACCTACTGCTTCAGTGACTCCTTCCAGGCACTTCATTCTCTGTCGCCCCCTTCTTATTTTGACCTCAGTCCTTCTCAGCATTAGGCTCTTCTCCAGTGAGTCCTTCCTCCTCATTAGGTGATCAAAGTATTTGAGTTTCATCTTCAGAATCTGGCCTTCTAAAGAGCAGCCAGGGTTGATCTCCTCTAGGACTGACCAATTTGATCTCCTCTTTAGCCTGAATGAAGATAGATGATTGATATATAGAAAGATGGATAGATGGATAGATAGATAGATGGATAGATAGATAGATAGATAGATGCATACATTAATAAAATATAATATTTGCCAAGTTCTGTTTCTTCTGCAAAAGATAAAGATTCTACCTTTCTTCCTCCTTTTTCTGCTAAAGTCAAGTAAGGAAAATAATTTCAATGTGTTTTGAGTCTTCTCAAAATTTTATCTGTCTGTTGTGTCCCAGTAGATGACTAAGTCAGAAGAGAATTCAAACATAGGCAGTGCATGCTCAGGAACGTCTTCCATCTGCAGTGAAAAAGTTAGAATAACATAACACAATGCAGCCATTTTACTTTTAGAAACAAGGGAGAGTGATCTGCATTAATCTGCAAAGCATCTCTGAGGAAAGTGGAAATTGCATATCAGAAATGAATATACATATTAGCTCTCTTTGCACAATTGAAATCACCGGTTTATTCTTATCTAACATTTCCCTCAAATGAAATCATAGATCAATTGATTCCATAACAAATTTAAGAAAAATTGAAGTGTTCCAGCTTTGGAACTACCCAGTCTTCAAACAACATGGATAAACACAGCAATGGCAAACATAGAAGTCAGCTTTTGTCACAGAACAGCCTCTTTCAAACAGATACCTTCAGAGTTATTGGATTATAACCTCCATCAATATAATTTCCAGTTTAGATACAGAAAATGATAGTCAATCCAGAGTAGAAATTTACCACAGAAAATCATATAAACTCACAACATTTCATTCATTCATTCATTTTGTATGGTGTCCCTCACTTCTGTGTTGAAAAAAACATTCAAATTATTTCACAAAAACTTGCTTTCAGAATCAAGTTTTACATCACAGCCTTCAGTGTCAAATGACACCGAATCAAATGATGGCTTAAATCAATTGGCATGATTCAGAAAGAGCCAATGATTTGGATATTTTGTGCATAATAGGTTTTTTGTGGGGGGGGGGGTTATGAATATTTCAAAATGCATTCTAATCCTAGGATGAAACATCCTGGCAAATATAATGCCATCTTTCTCATTTTCCATAACCATAAGCCCTACCTAGGAATATGACGGACTGCCTTTTTTTCTCAATGCTGGTGTAAATTATATAGAGTAAAAGTAGCTTTGCTTCTTTATAGTACAAGCATGCAAGGTAACTGATGCGAATTTGTGGTTTCCTCTCTCAGCTTTGAAATATCGCAGACTCACAAAAGCTACTGTGGAGTTCAGAAGAAACACAGGGGTATGTTTAGTTATTTGTTTTTGTGGTACAATAAAATATTTATTATACACAGGCACCTACTGTGAACAGAGGGTAAGGCCACCGTGTTTTATCTCTAGGGTGTCATGTTTGACTTCCATTAGGGATGTATTTCAGACCTGTGGGTTTTCATAAATTCAGAAAGTCCACTTTGAACACTGATTTCAAAGCCTACAGGGGGTGTGAAGGATGTAAGAACACTGCCTACGAAAGCAAGAACCTGTTGCTTCCCACACACACCTTATGTTTCTTAAGTCAAAACAACTTACTGGAGAAAAAGGATTTTTTTCCCCTTGTACTTTGACAGTTTTCTTTTTAAAGGATGCTCCCCTATTGTTTCTTTTTTTTAAAAAAAAGGGAAAAACAACTTTAAAGAGAAAGTTCAAACTAAAAATAATTAACATTGCTTCTGGGAAAACAAAGTATTGCATCATTTTCAGGCTGCAAACTTTAATCCTATCTCAAGGAATTCTGATGGAGAAGATGTGTATGATCTAAATGATTAAATTGGCATCCTTACATCACCCCTTATTTGTGAGTATGCAACACAATGCAGTCTAGTAAGTCAAAAGTCATTCTGACATTTTGCACGACTTGGAAATAATAGCTTGAACATGCAATTTTTTAAAAAATCACCGTATTTCTTCCATTCTGCGTTCAAAGATTGTAATAATTTTTTGAATACCATATTTGTACAGCAGTTATAATTTCTACAGTAGTTCAGCAACTCTGTGTAATTCCATTATTTCTGAAACCACAACCATGTATAAAAGAACTGTGGGGAAAAGTGCCACCGATCTTGACATCCCACTTAAAAGATTAGAGGCACTGATGGATTAAGCTTCTGGCATTCCAATCCATGGAACAGTTGAGAAAGGACTAGGATTCTTTGATTGTTCTGATTAAAAGCTTCCAAATTTCTCTGTTTATTCATGCAAGCTAACATCTACTACTTTCAGAACCCTTACTGATTCCCATTTAATATTATGTAATTTTAAGATTATATTTCTGGAAGTCATAATGTGCTTGAAATAAATGCTAAAACCCAGTCAGAGTTGAGGGGAGGGCTCCATGATTTTCAGGGGAAATTAGCTTTGCAAGTACAATAGCCTATTAATTTGATCTACCTGACTATCCAAAAAAAGCCATCATATATGATTTCCCTGTCTGAAATTGCTATGTGGCATCTCTTTCTGCTTCTGTGCACTGCTCTGTTTGCATAAATTGGAAAATCCATGCCAAGCTGCTGTGAAAACAGGCAACTTCATAATTGAAGTCTGTGGTGGAACTCCTATTGCAATGAAGCATGATATGATCATGCGTTGTCTTTAAACTGCAACATTTAATTGATGTGCCTCATTGCAAAAGTCTTACCACTGGCCTCAAACTAACCAATTTTGTGAAATCTGATTGGCAAGGAGTCTCCAGTTGTGGACAGGGGTCCTTTTTGATGAAATTACAGACAAATTCAACATGGGTAAGTTCCTGTAGAGATCTTTGTAAATGACATTGATCTGATGTTCACAAGCTAGATATGCATTTCCCTTTGATAACAAAGGAAATATTGAAAAAGGATTTAACAATAATGTTTAAAATGGCTGAAGGCTTCTCGTATTAAAGTTGTCCCTAAGTTAGAGAACGAGTTAAGGCAGAGCTGTCCAAATTTTCTCAGTTCACAGTGCCTCTAGTGGTTCCCAAGCTGTGTGCCATGTTCAGTTCTGTTTATTAGGTAGTAAAATATCCTGCAGCACTCCTATGAGTTTAGTGCATTGCCCAGGGTTATATTGACTTGTTATTCAATTTAAATGTGAATTATATCAAATTTTGATCCTGACCCAGCCTATTACCCCAAGGCCAGTGCAGTTCTCAGTTCACCCTAGCAAGGTAATGCTATGCATACAAACATAAGTGATAGACCCTTCCTACAGAAGAGATGCTCTCATCCTTCCCCATTTCACCCTCTGGCAATTCAACAGAGACAGAAAAACACTGCTTATTTCATGGCTAACCAAATCATCCTTTTGCTCAAATCAGCAAAATGAAGGAGGGCCTTCATTTGGGATGGGGATTCAGTACTTACAACCTGACAAACTACTCTAAGCCAATGTTTCTTCAATCTATGCAAATTTAAGATATGGGGACTGCATGTTGGCTGGAGAATTCTGAAGAATTCCATATATGTTAAAATTGCAGAGGTTGAGAAACACTTTTCTAAACCAGGTCAAAAGGAATAATTTTAGAAATTATAAAAGTTCTCCATTTCTGATTTATTTGCAAGATATAGTTTAGCAGAATTATCTTCCCTAAATTAAATTAAATTATTTATTTCCAGTAGATATGACTGCAATCATACTTTTAGAAGTTGTTTTGCAGGGATGGGATTGGGGAACTAGATCTTGTTGACCAGTTGCTTTTGAATTTATTTATTTTAAAATGACTAAGTAACAAAGGTGGCTATTGATTCCACCTTGTGAAAATGTGAAAATGTCAATTTGTGCAATACGTTGGAACAAAGGCGTGTGGGAACATCTCAGCTACGTTCCTGTACTGCACCTTCCAAGCTGCAAGTGTTTTGCAAGCTTTATTTCATGACTGATCCATTTCATGAGAGATGGGTCAGATTTCATAAATTGGCTTAAAACATGTTGTCCTTCAGGTTCAGGACACAGAAGCTCATAACCACTAGTGGATGGTTGAAAATCAGAAAGTACTAATCCTCAATGAGACCACCATGTTCTTTAGGGAATTTATTCATGTTTATTTGCCTCTGACTTCAAGGAAGGGCCAATGACACTAGTTTGAAGATGCTTAATGAATATTGAAATTCTGATATTTAAAATGGATGGGTCCCATTGATTTCCCATTACGTGTCTCACATAATTAACACTTTGTACAGTAATCTCAGATCATTTGTGTGGGGAAACATTAGTAACACACAAACGATGTAGGTATTTCACTTATATGTACTAAGAGTGAATTACACAGAATCAGTCTGACACTCATTTCAGCAAGTGACTGTTTTATTATATGAAGATCCTCTTGAGGTTCTAGAAACACTAGGATTGTATATTTCTGCAGCAACCACTCATGTGCTTCCCGTTCCACATCAGTTCCACCACTAAATGTGAACTTCCACTTCAGATTAAATATGTCATGACCAATGTCAGATATTTGGACAACTTCAGAGTCAAATAACCCAAGGCAATCTTCTGATCACATCATGCCTTCAGTGTAAGACTATACCATTTGGGAATTTAATAAAATACTCTGTCCTGCATTGATCATTTCCTGAATCTTTTCACTCTGCCCTTTCCCCAACCCCCCCCCCCACAACTCAAGGCCAAGCAAGGGCTGGGAAACTGAAAACCAGCCATGGCAAATCAGGGCATCCACAAAAGTCCCTGAGTTGTGCGTTTTGTCCAAAGAATTGTAACCGAATCATCTCAGCTCTCCCCCTCCAATCGCTCCGTAATTACACCCCGCGAGAAACGAAGGGAAAGTGGACGGGGGAAACACAAAACCTTTTAGGGGCCAACCTTGAGCATCAATGAGAGCGTTGTTTCCATAGACACTCACACCGATTCCAGCAGAAGATAGAGCCAAGTCTGATTTACAGGCTATTGGGACTGAAGATGGCTCCTTCCAATAACAATGGGAGACGCTTAGGGACATCTCAGTTTCCTTTCTTGGGATGCCTTTCGCTCACGAACTGCCATCGTAGAATCCAAGAGGAGGCATGCGACGCACCAAACCGTTCCCCATCATTCGGCGGAGTGGGATAAGTTAAGGGCTGCAGGGGGTGTGGTGGTGTGTGAATTGTTATTCTAAGATTTTTTTTCTAATGGGGAATGGAAGGGTTTATACTCCTTGCAGACAGCTGGTCATTTGCATCCTTTCAGAGGGTCCTTCTGCAAATGGCCACAATACAAATGACCAGCTGTCTGCAAGGAATGTAAATCCTTCCGTTCCCCACAATCCTGTCAGAGCTGAAGAAGCTTCTTGGATGAGAAGCGAAACCTCTTCAAAGAAGAAAAAAAAAAAACCCCACAAAGTCCAGTTGCCTCCTGAAAAAGCACCTTTGGGACAACCATGACCTGGAGGACTGAAAATCTTTACAGACGTTTAACCGGGTCTGGTGCGCAGTGTAGAAAGTTAGCACTCAGCCCTCCTAGAAGAATGAAACATTTTAGGAAACATTAAAAAGGCAGAATATTATATTTCCCTGGGATGAGAAATTGAGAAACATGCTCTTGGAGACAAGAAACTCAGACCCTCAACTCTCTCCTCCAACGCAAGCAGATACTGAGCTGGGGCAGTTTTAGACATGCAGATTTGGTAATCCATGACTGCCTGAAACAAGGTCTGGCTGAGAGGTGGGTTCCTACCGGTTTGGTCCGGTTCTACAGAACCGTTAGTAACTTGGTGGCTCGGTTTGGTGGAACCGTTAGCAACCCGGGCCTGCCACACCACTGAGCCAGTTTGCTCGGCGGCGCCATCTTGTTTTTTGCCTCTGCGCATGCACAGCTTTTTAAAAGCACTGGGTATGCATGCGTGCACGGCACGCAAAGCGCACATGCAGCTGTGACGCGTCCCTGAGTGAACCGGCAGTAAGAAGATCCGGAACCCACCTCTGGTCTGGTTCTGAACAAAGGCAGGGCAAAACCATTCAGCCACAATAGGAATTGCCCTTCATTGCAGCACCCAGCAAGCTTCAACCAAGCCTGGGACTCAGATAGCCTACAAAGTTCGCTGTGACCCCTACAGCAACCAATAGAATACATGCTCTTGCCAGGACATTATAGGATTAACCCATCTAGCAGCAGAGATCCCCACGTGGCACAATCACCTGAGGTCATTGCATCACCCAGCAAACTTCAACCAAACTTGATTCAGACAAATATGACCCCACAGGGCCCCATGGGAGTCTGACTACAGCCAATAGAATACATGCTCTTGCCACAGTAACAGGAAGCTCAAGGGCAAGGCCCAAGAGAGGGTATAAATAACCCTCACTCTCCACTCCACCTGCCCAGGACTTCAAAACCATGTGGTCCTGCTGTCCACCATTAAACCATCTTTCCTATCAGCCTCCATGTTTCCCGTGTCTTTCTCCCCACTTGGGACTGAACCAGATGGATATTTCTTCCAACAGCAGAGTCCATTCGTCCTCACGGCTGTGCGTGTAACAGCCTGTTCAGCTCCAGAGAAAAATCTCACCTTTTCCTTTTTTTACATCCCTGTTGCACAGGAAAAAGGTTGCTAATGGTTTCCTTTTTCAGAATGCCTCCTGTCCTGTCTCATCTGCTCTGGTTCCAACACCCCCACCCCACCTCCACCCATCCCGATTGCTTTTCTGCCTGCAGGAAGCCCAAGGATGGTCTGGATGCAACCACCTACACCGTTGATAACTAAGAACGTGGATTCTATACGGCAAAACCCTGCAACTACTACGGCCTGGCGAGTACTTTGCCTCTGGCGTTTCTTATTTTGAAGAAGGGCTGGGTGTCCCAGGCCATTAGCAGGGCACTCTGCAATTCCACCCACCCACCCTTTTTTTTTTGCAGATTGACAAGTAATGGAACATGCACGTTGCATTCAGCCAACGTAGAGTTTCTGTTTTTGGGATGTGCCAGGAGCTGGGTTTCTCCCCCCCCCCCGCTGTAAAGTCTCTACCCATCCAACCAGATTGAGCAGATGGGCAGGCTGCAGACCCTGTCACAGCCAAAGGTGGTCAGCTGGCAGAGACCGGGAGCTCTTTCTGATGTGGCCGCTGTTCTATGGCGCACCCCTCCCCCCTTTGGAGATCAGAATGACCTTAACACCGTTAGCCTTTCATAAAGGCAAATGTAAAGGTTTCCCCTGTCCAGTTGTGTCTGACTCTTAAGGATGGTGCTCATGTCCATTACTTAGCTGAGAGAGCCAGCATTGTTCAAAAAGGCCTCCATGGCCATAAAGTCTCCCCCTCCTCCCCCTCCTCCTCCTCCACCACCTCTTCTTCTTCTCCTCCTCCACCTTTCCTCCTCCTCCTCCTCTTCTCCTCCTCCTCCTCTTCTTCTCCTCCTCCTCCTCCTCCTCTTCTTCTTCTCCTTCTCCTCCTTCTCCTCCACCTCCTCCTCCTCCTCTTCTTCTTCTTCTTCTTCTTCTTCTTCTTCTTCTTCTTCTTCTTCTTCTTCTTC